>VDFB02262125.1:256951-317676 GCA_007258455.2 Sequoia sempervirens | reverse complement strand
CTTGCTTCTAGATGAACAACCGCTGCCTTGCTGTTGTTATACTTAGGATTTTTGTTTGTTGTTTTGCACTTTGTTGCTGTTCTTAACAATCCAGCTTTGTTGTTCCGCTTTGTCAAGTGCTTTAGAAGTTGTTCCAATAACTGGTTGTTCGCCTCTGGTTTGTTCCCACAACTGTTGTTGGTCACACCCTGCTACTTTGTTGCCTTTGTATTGCTTTAGGTGCTTGTTGGTATGCTTTGCCATTGCTTCGCTTTCGTGCAATAGTTGTGTTTGTGCCTTGTGCTTCAGGTTTTCGATTACTATTATGCCAGTTTTTGCTTTCTTACAGCGGTTTGCTGTTGCAATAAAAGTTGTGCTTGAGCAACTCTTTGTGCTTGCAATGCTTGTGCAGCTTGGGTGGCTCCTTGTTGTTTCCGTTGCAATAAAGCTTTGGCTTGTTGTGCTTGTTGTGCTTGTAATGCAGCTTGTGCGGTTTTGGCAGCTTGCGCAGCTTGAGCGGCTTGTTGCACAGCTTTTTGTTTTTGCACTTGTTGATAGCCTCTTTGGAAAGCAGCTTGCAATGTTGTGTCGAATTGGTTTGATGTGGTGAATGTTGGTGGCGGTGGGGGTGGTGGTGGATTTGGAATGGCGTTTGTGGTGGTGGTGAATGATGATGTTGTGTTGATCATTTGGTTGGTAGATGGTGTTGTCATGTTGATTGCGTGATTGGTGGATGGTGTTGTCATGTTGATTGCGTGATTGGTGGATGGTGTTGTTGACGTGGTAAGTGGCGTCGTTGATGTGATTAGCCCTTGAGAGACCATGTTTTGCAATGTTGTGGGGGTGTTTGATGATGTTTCCATTGCTTGCGTGTTTGTCATTTGTGATGTCAATAATAAGTTTTGAGCGTTTGGCAAAATGTTTTGATTCATGGTTGGGATAGCGGTTTGATTGATGCTTGGTAGGGGAGGCAACCCCAAGCCAAGGAGTGATGTGGATGATAATGATAGTGGTGGGATAGGTGGAAACGTGAGGGGGGCGAATCCTTGTGAGAGTGTTGTGGTGTTAAAAATGCCCCCTGCTCCAAATATGTCTCCCTCTTTTTGTGAATTCGTGAGAAGAGGTGTTTGTGGTGCTCCATGAAATGATGTTGATGATAGGTCGTAATGTAAAGTGAGAGGAACATTTTGGTGTAATGGATTATGGAGGATGTTTTGTTCCACCGTGGTGTTTGCGTCCAAGTTTTGGTTATTTACAAGGGGATGTGATTGAAGTTCATTGAGAAATGTGTTTCCCTTGTTGGCATTTGGTTGAGTTGGAGCAATCGATGTCATGATTTTTGGAATGTTTTGTGTGACGTTTTGGGATGGAGGTGTAAATGAAATGGGGATGGTGGATGAGATTGGCGGAAAAGATGTGTTCTCATTTTATGGTGCCTTACATCAAAACTGGCAACTTGGCCCTTGTTTTGCTAGTTCAAGCATGTATAACGTAAGGGTTGTTTCATCAAGATGTTGATGATTCTATGGTTGACCCCGATTTTGGAGCATTTCGGCTATTTCTTTGCGAGACATTCCAAAGGTGAGGTCCTCCCCTTGATTTTCTTCTTGTGGGTTTTGTGATGATGAGGGGACCAATGGATTGCTTGATTCTGCAAGATTCATTTCTGCATTTGTTTGGCTAAGGTCACTTGAAGCGGGAGTTTCTATGTGGGCTTCCATACTCTTCTTGTATTGAGATCTCGTTAGAACCATAAAACAAAGATCAATCTTCGGAAATATGGGAGATGAATCTCTTGATTCCTTGGATTTAATCTCTATTTTATGTCCTAAAGTGAAAGTTTTTAGGAAGCCTTTTAGGATCAAACGTGATGATGATATGATGGTGATGTTCAAAGATAGATGTTATGGATGTTTATGGGTGCTGTTTTTTTGGCTTTTGATAAATCTTGAATGAAATGCTAGGACTTTGGATTTTTGATTGGTTTGATTTTTGGATTTTTTTTTGAGACTTTGTCCTTGATCTTTGATTTGGATTTTGATTTTGATTTTGAACAAAAAGACCCTAAGATGTTTGATAATGATCTAAAGGATAGTTGTGTTCAAAGAATGATGATTTGGATATGTGTGAGGAGAAGGATGCATCTACCCACACCTACCCAAACAAGGTGATTGTTTCACTAAGTATATGAGAAGGATTCAACTACATACACTAAGCTAGACAAGATGTTTTGGATGACTTTGACTAAGGATATGCAAAGGATGTACTACACATTCCTAGCCAAAGGTGTTTTGATGTCGTTTTCAAGGACTTGGTCTCTACTGATTTTGGTGTTTGCTTGAGCTTGTCAAGTAAAGCCTAAAGACTTCAAGGATGATTTCAAGGTTTTTCAAAAGATGATTTGTGAGATGGATTTTGATGTTTTGAAAGATGGATGAAAGAGGTTTGATTTGTTTTGATCCCTAGATGAACCTAAAAAGACCACTTTGTATTTTCCCAGACCTAGGTATTGAAGAGCATGCATATACTTCCTAAAGACCTTTGTAACCAAGGAATGATTTGAATACTTTGGATTTCCAATCAATGATTTGTGCTTTTGGGATTTGGAGTCTTCAACACACATGAAAGTTCATTTTGCTTAGTCTTTGCTTAATGGATTTATTTTACCAAAAACACTCTCTTTGATTAAAGTTTCAAACTAAGATGTATTCTAATGTCTTTAATTTCTTAAACCCCACAAGATATTTTATGTGGAAATTCAATGAACTTAAGGCAAGGCTCTTCCTATTGCTTACTCCGCTAAGCACATTAAATTGAGGTATAATCCAATGCTTAGGAACCTCTAAGGACGTGAATCCCAAGGGAAAGCAATAGCATATGGATTGAGTCAATGATATTTGTCTTCAAGAGGGTTTGAAATTTTGAGAATCATGTTGAATGTTTGTTTGTAAAATGTTTTTGAATACACACTGTGTTTTCAAACAAAGAATAATTACAAGCCCTATGGATGTGTAAGACTATATTTGTTGGATTCCCACTTGGACAAGTCCAGCTACGCTTATCTCTAGCAGATGGTTAGATGCTTGACCCCATTGGCTCCCCTCCATGGCTCATTAACGTCAATTGGGGCAGCCAAGCATCAACACCTATGAAACTCCCATGGCATACTTTCCATCTCTACTAGAAGACATCCTGTATATAGGTGGCTTTAATCTAATGGGCTTTGCACCAAACAAATAGATTAAGGATTTTGGAAAATTTAAAGTACATGGGTTCTAGAAGGACTTTCCGCTCGCGGAGATTGATCACACGACAAGAGTCCCCTTTCTCATCCATCTTGCCTGAGCTAACCGCAGGATTACGCTTAACCAAAACCCTCATTTATATCCCTACCGAAAATACTCTTGGCTTTAGAGAGTTACCGGTTGAGTCGTCGCTTGGGTGAGTACTTTTTCCCCAAGGCAAGCCCTCTAAGATAAACAAAAGCGAGCAAAGACACAATCCGTAACTCGATCGATCTTTGATGGCACAAAGAAAGAGAATCTACGCGAAAACACCCCTACTCACACTCGCACAAGATGTTCAATTTTTAAGCCCAAATGAAGTGTTTTAAAGCAATAAAATGTATTTTGAGTGTTTCTCTTGCACCCTAGATCGCACGAAGCGCAAGGGGAGAGGATACGTACTCAAAAGACAATCACACAAATCAAACACTTGTTCATTTTATACCCTTCAAAGCAATTGTGAATTCGTTTTAAGCACCAAATGAAATATGAAGATTGCTTGTTCAATTTTTTACCCAAAACAAAATCTAGTAAGTGTGTCCTAAGGTTCGTTTTAAGCCCTTTGCAATGAAAATAAAATTGTTCGTTTTAGCCCCAAATGAAAACTAGTGTTCTAAAACGAAAAGAAAAACAATTTCTTGAAGTAGTGTTGATCAACACTTAAAGTGTTAAAAAACACATTGTGTTTTCAAAAAAAAAATCTTCCCCTCCTTTCGTTTTCGTTTGATAACCTTCTCTTTCGCTTTGCACCTTTTCGCCTTCGTTGTTCGTTTGTACCTCCTTCGTTAGTCTTTGTTTCCCTTTTGTACCTTTGTTGTTCGTTGTACCTTTATTCGCTTTTTTGGTACTTGTCAATGGCATGAATGCGAGCCACAAGGAAATTATTCCTGTCAATGCCAATGTATCTGATATTGAAAGGAGACAGGAATCAGATAAAGATAAAAGTAATGAAAATGCTAATGCAGAAACTGTAGATTTTCCATTTAGAAACCATTCTGGAAAGAAAACGTTGATCTTTTAAGTAGCAATGAACAAATTTGTCATGAATGAAAGAAAAGTGGAAATGTTAGGCCCAACGCAGAAGCAGCCAGTGCGTGATACATATGGAAGACGCGCTCCATGTTGCTGCTTTCCTTAGAGAAGGAGAGTTTTCAAGTGCCGCACACTAGAGTTGGCTCCATGCGCCCTCAACTGCTACCTTAGACGTTGTTCTTGCAAGATGATTAGCGACTAAATGGCCTTTTGGAAACTTTCGAACCAACGTGATTGGTAAGTGTAAACCTGAATTCTGTAACATTTTTTTCAACATAGAATGATTGCCATGACCTTTTGTTTAATCTGATCTAATGGAATGCAATCACTGCAGGACTTCCACGCAACAAGCCCGTGTCTGGCAGCTCACAAAGTCTTATCTTGAGTCACATTCATGGACCACGAAATAACATTGAATCTGCAAAAGAATTTGTTCGTCCTTGACCTCTAATAACTGCAAAGCTCACAATAGTCAAACAATTGAATGAGATTGAGGTGAATGAAAATATTATAGCTTAAAATATAGACAGCAAGTAATCATAGCATGGAAAATGTTCGGCGCGTGCAAGCTTTATGCAGTGCCTCAAAGCTTTATTCCATTCAAGAAAATTCATTTGGCAGGCGACAACTACTCAGGCAAATGCACTTTTTATGCCTACCCAGCAACAAATAAAGTGAAAGCATACACAGGGCTTGATGATTACAGGGCATGTGCTGAATGAACTTAAAAAAGGATTTTAAATTTTTTCCACGTGACTAACAGGTGCATAAAAAGTTAAAATGCTTTAGAAACTTTCATGATCTACAACATTTACATGATATGCACCGAACAAATTTAAATGTTAAAAGCTGAAAGATGATTAAAGTAAATGAAAATAAAGCGTTGTTGCCTAGTGATTCCTTCACAGCCTCCCTTAAACCAGATTATAACAGAAAGCACATTTTTTTTTTTTCTAATCTGACAAAGAAACAATTTAATATTCCTTAATTCAGAACATTCAGTTTTCAAACTAGCCAAAGCTTTCAAAACTACACACAAATGCTTTCCAAATAGCTTGCCCTCCCTCTAGCGCCAAATGTGTGAGTGCCTTTAAAAATCTGCAAACACTATACTCAAACAAGGGTTAGTATCTACGAATTTCTCAAGAACACTCCTATGAAATTCATTGCAAATGTTCCAAAATTCCACAAAAGATAAAGAAACACCAAATGCATAATGAAAACATTCAACAAATTACCTATTCCATAGTTGGATTGGTGTCACATGTGCTAGTGACCCTTTCCCAACCCTTGATCAAAGCTCAAATTGAAAATGCAATGAAGATGGTGGAGTGATGATAAACAAGATCAAATCTCAAATGAAGAGAATAACCTTGCATGAAATTGTGAAGATTGTGAAGGATTTGCTTGAGGATGATGTCTCTATTTAAGGATTTTCAAAATGCTAAGTGTTGAAGAGGGACTAATGTGGGATTAAAAACAAGCCAATGAGTTGAGGACACTTGTCATCATGGGAGTGGTCAATGGTTGTGCAAGATTTGGGAAGAGTGCCCAAGAGGGGGAATTTTTGAATTCAAATTTATAATAAATTTTGAGAGGGGGACAAGAAAGAAGAGCAATAAATGCCCTGTTTGACTTGTCATGTTGAGAGAAAATGAGGTTTTTAATAAATCAATAAAATTGATTTATTGTGCAAGTGGCTAGATCTAGATAATGCAAGTGGGATGTGATTAGTATTAGATTAGGATTAGATGATGATCATGTTGATTTAATGCTGATTAGGTGAGTTGACATTTTGGACTTTGATAATTGATTTATTTAAATTAGAAAATGATAGAATATGATTTATAATTTGATTTAAATGAAGTCCTGATTTATTTAATTAAATGGATGATGCAAAATGAAGGTTGAATGATAATGTTTATTTGATTATTTAATGAATGGATTAAAGGTGATGAATGGACCTAATGCAACATCTAGTTCAGTTGATGAATGAACTTGATCAAATGCAAAATGTAAATTTTGCATGTCTACAATTACTATTATTAAAAATATATATAATTCCTTACTAGATGTATAGATACCAACTATCTTGTGTAATACTTAGGTACTGCTCATGCTTTAAGAAAATTTTTAACTATTGTGTTAGGCCTTTCAAAGGTTACATAATGGTGTATGGCCTTATTGAGCTATGACTTGTTCTAGTGGAGATTGATGTCATAAATTAATAGAATCATGATGTTTGATCATATTAGTAGAACAATGTTGGAGCCATATTTGGGCTTCACATAATTGCCACATGGGGATTAGATCTTGAGTGTTGCTACCCTCATTGTTAGTAAAATTATCACAATTGTGATATTTATTCTACTATACGTTATCATCATACATGAATGTTTAAGGGGTTTCTTACTAGTATAATATAATAGTTCAAGATATCAAAAAGTATTACACTTGTGATATCTAAGATCACCAAATTACGTTCTAATAGTCATTGTGTATGATATTAGAATTATGAAGTGATATGACCCAGGCTATGTGTAATTGAGTGTGTTTATACACTAATAATTGATTATGTTTGGTATGGAACAAACACTTGATAGAAAAATATTATCATTCTATTATAATTGGCTAAGTTCATAGCATATGCTTAATGAATAGTCATGGTTTAAAGGTGAGATTAGAGATCTCATACAAGAGGAGAGAATGAACTCCCTCTAACAATGGTGTGCAAACTACGAAGCCTATGATTTCCCAAAGGTCATACATAGGCAAAGTCATCACGAATGAACCTTCAAAGTTTAGGTATGGGTCTAGGGATGACCCTAACCATAAGAGCTTAACACTTTTGAGTGTAAGTATATAAGTGGCAATATTGAGTTGTCATCACCATGGTGAATGCAAAAGTTTTGAAATTAACACTTCTAATTTAGAGGGAAGATGGTTGGTTGGTTAAGTTGGTAGTTGTTGGGAATTAAAATTAAAATTAAATTGCAATGATCTAGGGGCAGATTTTACACTTTCTTGACATTGGAATAAGAATTTATAACATACCTAAATTATAAAAGTACAAGGTTCTTGCACTAAAATGTAAAAGAGTAGATATTTACCAAATCCTTAAGAGATATAGATTGTTAAGCACATAGATATACTGAGAGGGAAGGTGAATCAATATATGCCAAATTCAAATGGTTGAACATTAATTACCATTAATAACTTCTTCAATCAGTCACAACTATCCTCAAATTCAAAACTTCATTAGTAGCATTTACTATTCTTTCTTTAATGATGCAACAACTTAACACAAACACACATCCACACAAATGAACACCAGATTTACGTGGAAACCTAGAAGGGAAAAACCATGGTGAGAGTAAATGCTTGGATCTACTACCCAAATCTAGCCTCACAAGAATAAGGAATTTACAACATGAAGTAGGCACCAACCTATTAGAGACACTAATCTCAATAGAATATGAAAGATATGAAATGCAGACCTTTAAGGCTGAATACTTAACTTCTATCTGATTTGATCAACATAAGAGCTTCCTCACACAACGCATATGATCTTCAATTAAAACTACACAATGATTGAGATGATATTCACTCAACATTACCCACATTCTCACACACCAACTATACATTTTGAATATATACATTTTAGTTTGCTATCTAGGAAAGAACCTAGATCAACTATATGTAAAACCCCACCCCTTGTGGCCTTGTTGATCTTAATAGTCATCAATGGTTTATGTCCTATATTTTATGTTCTTTTGTGTTGGGAAATATACATTATTGATTATTGTTCCTATACATCAAATTGTTTATATTTTTTATTGTTAACTAACCAACTAGTGGTTATTGTGATTTTGTGTGATAGCTAGATGAGGTCTATTCCCTATCTACGTAAGTATGTAATGATTGAGAGGCTCCACTATTGGTAATATCATTATGTATATTAATGAATTTCATCACGTTATGTGATTTATATTAAAAGTGTGAGTAAATGAATATAAAGGTTATGATTGATATTCAATATTTGGTTATAGTAGTATTTGTTATAGGTAAAATAGATTATTGATAAGTGGTAATATTTTGATATTAAATAACATGATAAATTATTGCTTGACTCTAAAAGGTAGTATGCAAGTAGGTAGAGTTAATTAATATGTAGATTTAATTCCCTAGTTGATTTTATTAGAAGGTTATTTTATCATATACTAATTGTTTCAATTACTATTGGTTACATGATAAATTTAATAACACCTTTTTTTGGTTGAGTAAACAGGTTAAAATTGGCCAATATTGGTGAAGGGTGATGTCACATAGGTATTTCCCTTATGTTATTCTTGTGAATTCCTAGTCATGTCAAAGATATGTGTTTTAACCTTGTTTTGTAAGGAATGTGCATGTTTGAAAGGTTGTTTTATTAGACCTTTGAGTCACCTTTTTATTATGATTACTTATTGTATGTTTTGAGAAGTTTTCATGTGGTATTAAATGTATAAAATGTTTCCTAGGTGGCAGGTCTATGGGTTAGGGATCTTTCCATTCCATAAAACCCTTTAAATAAAATCTAAAACCCACTCTAATTTCCCACTTATGAAAAGTGGTGAAAATTGGAGTTGGTTGGTGGTTGGGAAGTTAAGGGGAGTTTTTTGCCCTTTTCCCTTCTATATATTCCTTCTTTTTGAAAGGAGAAGGGAATCCCTCTTTTTGGCTTGGATCCTCTCTCTTTTTCTTTGGATTCTCTCCTTTGGATTTTCGCTCTTGATTTTCCCTTGTTTTTCGAAGTCTTATCTTCCTCTCATTTGGGAAGGAGAATTCTTGGTGGAGATGGAGGAGAGAATGGAAGAATAGGTCTTGGAGATGGAGAGGCTACCCCATTTGGACTTGCATTTGGTTTGGTAAGATCTATCCTTGTTGGGTCTATGTTGTTGAGAATATGAATTGTTGTGTTGTTACTCTTCTTTTGTGAAAATCTATGTTAAATCCCTTGTATGAAGGTTGAATTATGGAGTTGGAACTTTCTTGTTTTGTAATTAGTTGTAACTGTTGCCCAATTTTCACCCACAGGCTCAATCAAGCAAAATATCATGTTCAAGAGGTTAGAGAAGGCCAAATGGAGCATTCGCACAAGGGAAAAAGTCATGAATCTGATGCTAAGTCATAGGTAACTCAGTGAAGAAGCTTGCCTTGTTTAGGTTTGGCATGAAAAATCTTCTAAGGAGAGAGTGGCCAAGACCCCAGGAATGTCACAGCGAGTGGGATTCACCTACAGGTCCCTATCTGCAAGACATCAATCATCATCCCGGCGACAAAAGGATATTCATTTTGGCCGAAGTTCTTTTCTTTGGAGAGAAGTCTCGACGAATGCATTGGGTCTCCCCAACAAAGCAAAGCAGGATCCCTTCAGCATATGTGTGTGGGTTTCAGTAGGAAGTCTTACCGATTGGAAGAGGTCTCGCCGAAGTCAGGCGGTGTCGGCAAAGCAAGCGAGCTTCGCGAAAGGGTCTCGCCGAATTCACAAGGTCTCCCCAGCTCTAAAGGCTCTCGACGTAAGGATTGAGTTCTACAAGATGTCTTGGCGACCTGGGAGGTTTTGGCGACAAGAGGGGGCCTTCGGTGTAACAAAAAGGTTGCTAAAAAGTCTCGGCGACCCGGGTATGTCTTGTCGATTGAAGGGGAGTTCGCTATGATATCTCAGCGACAAGCACGGGTCTCGGAAAAAGATATTGCCTTTGGCAAAATGTCTTGCTGAAGGATGAAGGTCACACCGAAGATAAAAAGGAGGCCTCACCAAGAGTTGAAGCCTTCGCAATGATGTCCCAGCGATCAAGAATGTCTCACCGAAGGCCGGGGGTCTCGCCCAAGGAAAGTCAAGTCGGTATGATGTCTCAGCGACTGGCAAGGGTTACGCCAATAGTGTTTCACTAGGGAGTTCTTGACATAAAGCTTCCTCTTCGGCAAGATGTCTTCCCAAAAAGATGGGGTCTTTCCGATAATAAGATGGGCCCACCTAAAGATTTAAGGCTTGGCGAGAGGTCTCACCAAGATGGCGATGTCTCCCCGACCAAAAAAAAAGTAGCTCATCGCTGAAAGATAAGGAGCCCAGCGAGAGGTCTGGCCGACAGGCCAATGTCTCGCCAACAGTAAAGTGAAAAGCTCGATAGAAAGAGAGTCTCAGAGACAAGTCTAGGCAATAAAGGAAGGTCATGCTGACTGAAAGATCCTCGCCAAAGAAAAGCACCTTCGATATGATGTCTTCCCAACCAGCGGCAGTCTCAGCGAATAGAGGAGAGCTTGGGCAGACAAGAGGAGTTTGCTATGAATTCTTAGTGACCGCATAAGGTCTAACCAACCAAAAAGTATAGACCTCGTTGAAAGAGCTTGACATCGGCATAAGGTCTTGCCAATATAAGGATGTCTGGCCAACAGAGGCAAAGGAGCTAAGCATTATGAATTCTAGAGACATCGGCGAAGGTCTCCCCGACATGAATTCCATCGATGTAGCGACTGACTGATGGAGTGATGTCTTACCAACATCATGTGGTCTCAGCGACAGAGGAGAGATCGATATGACATCTGAGCCTCGCCATGATGTCTTCCCGACTGATGGGAGTCACACCGAAGAAGATCTGCAACTTGGAAAAAATAAAGGACCTCGGTGTGAGGTCTGGGCGAAGTCAGGATGTTTCGCTGAAGGAAAGTAGCATCACTAAAGAAAAGAGAGCACAACAGGAGGTCTCTTCGACAATGAGAGGTCACACCAACATGCCTGGTGCCTTTGGTGTAACACGCGAAGCAAAAGGAAGTCTACAAGAGGTCTCAGCGAATGAAGGAGGTCTCAGCGACAGGATGGAATCACCCAATAAAGTAGTATCAGTGTAGCTCAGTGGTGCTCTCTATGACTTCTCCCCGATGTGGTTTGACTTGCTGATGTTTTGGCGATATCAACGTGACTCCTAAGTTTTCCAAGACTCTCATCGACAATCGCATATTGTGCTGATAGTTTTAGAGGGCATAATCGCATCGGGGAGACACTTTCAGTGTCTCGCCGAGACGCGATTCTTTTCAAAAAGAGTTTTGACTGCCTACAGAGTCTACGTGGAGTAGGCTCAACCAATCAGAGAAAGCCAAAGCAAGCCATGGCAGTGAAACCAAGTGCCAAGAGAGGGTGATTAACAGAAGGAAAAGCAACATGAGCTCAGGAGCATTCAAAGCAGCTCGACTGGGAGGAATTCAAAAAGGGAAACGATACCAAGAAGTGAATGCGGTGGTTGTAGAAAGATCAAGAAGGTTTCCTCTGAAGGCAACCTTTCTTCACCGACATAGGTGGCATGGACACGTAGGGTGCAACATTAAATTCAATGAAAAGATCTAAGGAAAGATCTATCCTGAGGCCTAATTTTTTTTTGTTTAAGCCCTAAGGGGTTGACACATTTTGATATATAAGGCATTTTTTGCCTTTTTGTAGACAGTTCTGATTATACACTCTGGAGAGTTAGTGATTTCTATCAATCCTTTCTCAACTCAATGCATGTTTTTTTGTAACTCAACTAAAATCTGGAATGCAAAATAGAGTTCACCTTGGAAACAAGTACTAATGCTCTTACCACTCTCATTTTTGTATGTTAGCTCATGTATGTATTTTTTAACAGTGTTTCCTAAATCTGTATTCATACCACAAAGTTGTGAAGTTTGTTCCTTCCTTCTTGAGATATGTATGTAGATCAAACCTGTCAAGAGTGATGCATAAGTCTAATGGGGTTATGTTGAGTAAGTAAAACAGCTACAGTCTAGTTTCCCCAGTGTGTTTGCATCTTGTTTTCATTTCCTGATTTCTTATCAAATTGGTGTATCACCATAGGAATAGTTTAGTATAGTTTTATTTTGTATGCACTTTTTCTCCCTTTACCTCGCAAAGATCATTAGTCTAGGTGATACCCAAAGGAAGCTGGCCTTCTCCGGAGGTTGACCTCTGTCTGCAAGAAACCCACATCTTTAGAGGTCTTCCAATGTTACACTAAGGTGTTGAACATCGGTTTCAACAAGGGTGCAATTTCAGGTGATAATAGTTCTGGCACACCCGGTGGGATAGAGAATTGACTGTGTCAGTTCCTTTTGTACCATGTATTACTACTATTTGGTGTGTACAGTAGTACTTTCTACCTTCGAAGGCAAGTTTTAACATACCTGGTGACTCCAAGCCTAAAGTATCTAGTTTCAGCAGTCTAAGTGTTGGTTTTATGATAGTATGTCTTACCATTCACCATTTCATGAAGGTATGTTTCCTGCATCTTTTTATCAGTCATACCCTATTGAAGATACCGCTAGTTTCATTCAAAATAATTATATAGCAGCGAGTTACCAACAAGCTCAACTGGCCTACCCACCCACCCCTACACAAGTTCAGCAGTGGCATGCTTATGATTATCAACGACCCTAGGAAGATTATTTTATCTCCAATCAGCAAATTTATTCTTCATATGAGCCTCAAAATTTAGATGAAATGAGTATAGGGAATATGTCTTTATATTTTCAAAAGCAGTTTGAAGAGATTGAAAGACAACAGGAGGTCTATAGGTAGCAGGAGGAGCTTGCTTATCAAGCTTATACTCATCAACAGGAAGTTGAGACACAAAGAGGATCCCATTTAGTACAATAATTTGAACAAATTCAATCTAACTTTCCTGAGGGACAGTTTTATCAAGTACCCTAATCAGTTGCTAGCTTTCCAAATCCTTTCTTTGAGGAAGGACTTCACTACATGAGATTCAATGTTCCAGGCTTTGAACAGAATGAAACTTCTGTTGAAAAGAAAGCAGAGGAGGAGCAACTTATTGATCAAGATAACTTAATCCTCTGGGAGAAGCTCAAGAATGTGAATCCTTTGCATTTAGCCATTAAGTGTTATCAACTGCAGCAACAAAGGATTGAGCAGCAAGAAGACACTTTTTACGACAAATCCTTGACTGTTCTAACCAATCAGCAAGATCAACAAAGTAAGTCTTCTAATTCTTAAATTAAGCTCCCTAAGTTTGAAATTCCAAATTTTAGGAGTTATCATCCTATGCAAAAGCATGTAGTTGAGGAAACTCAGTCCCTTACCCTCAAGAACAGTCTTTTCAATTACAAAGTTAGCCTAGTGAGATGATAAAAGAAGTCTTTGAGGTAGATGAAGCTCTTTTGGGTATTGATACATTTGAGCATGAAGTTCAAAATGAAAAATCAAGGTTGTTACAAGTGATTGATGAGCAG
Source organism: Sequoia sempervirens (assembly GCA_007258455.2). Lineage (NCBI taxonomy): Eukaryota > Viridiplantae > Streptophyta > Pinopsida > Cupressales > Cupressaceae > Sequoia > Sequoia sempervirens. The sequence continues at coordinate 304,120 of VDFB02262125.1, read as the reverse complement.
GGCCAGTTAGGACAATAGAGTTCTAAACAAGAAGTGACAGTTGAACATGGAGTTACGTCATATTCATCTAATGAACCTCCTAGTTTTGTTGAACAAAGTGATGAAACCCTAATTAATTTGTTTTCTGAACTTCCTATTTTTGATAATGAGGTTGAAAAAAGCATGTCCAAACAACCATCAGTGATAGGGTTTCAATAGTAAAAAGGTTATAACACCAATGACAAGGTGTCCTTTCATCAAGATGAGCATGATCAACAAAAGTATGTCTTGAAAGATCATATAGATGCAACAGAGCATAAATGTTTCTTCCCTCAAGAGTGTCATCTTGAGGAAAACAATAGTCCTTTTATCAGTAAGGGGACTAGTATTGTGTAAAACAATGAGGATTTGTTCTGGGATGACCTGGAGATTTTCATTTCAAGCCTGGATTATAAACGGCCTTTTAGTGAAGTGCATCAGGTAGATATCAATATATCAAATGAAAAAGAGCCTGTACCTCAAGCCCTCACTGATGTACTTGATGAGCTTCCTAATTTTATGGAGGGAATTGAAGGAAAATTTATGATACAATCCCTAATGCCAAATGTTGATCAACATACTGAGGAAAATGGCGGTGTGCTGATCAATATGCAGAAAATCCAAGACAACCATGACTTGACATCATTTGACCAATTTGATAGGGTGAATGAAGCGGACATTTCATTGACCTCTGAGCTGATTCATTCAAATGAGCGTACCATTGTGCAAGACAGAGAAGAAACAGATTTTCACAAGCAAACCAACATTAAGAGCAAAGGGTTTATCCTTTCCAGAGGATGCCCAATTAAAGATTTGATTAATAAAGTGCCAAGGAGAGCAAAGTGTGCCATTGTTCCAAAAAAATTTGATGCAGTTACTGCATTAGAACAATAGGATATATCCACTTATCCATTTGCAAACATCAATTTTTGCGATCAATTTGAAATGGTAAGTGGATTTATCCTTGTCTTTCCAAGTGTTCTGCAATTAGTATGGGAATTTTCTCTTTTTTGTCATGTTTTGTCTGCAAGTCATCAACTTGCAATTCATCTTTTATTAGTTAGGAGGGGTAGTTATTTCATAGAGTTGGTGAATGGTTATGTTTGACCAGCTTCTTTGTTGGTTAGTTTAGGCTAGAGTAGATTTAGTTGTTGTTTCAATTCCCTAAGTGTTATTCCAACACAAATAAGTAGTTTCCATTCAGTGGCTTTCCTATTTTTCAATTAGTTTCTGGTAACATGTGATGTTCTACAAGTCCAAATGTGCTATATTCATGTACAAAGCTGCTCCATTTTTGTTCCTAAGTTTTCACAATGACTCCATGCCTAATGGATAGTCCTAGGCTACTGGTTTTCTATGTTTAGCAGGCAAACATCTAGCAAAGGTTGCCAAAAATGTTGCCCAATTTTCACCCACAGGCTCAATCAAGCAGAATATCATGTTCAAGAGGTTCGAGCAGGCTAAATGGAGCATTCGCACAAGGGAAAAAAGTCATGAATCTGATGTTAGGTCACAGGGAGCTCAGTGAAGAACCCTACCTTGTTTAGGTTCGGCATGAAAATCTTTTAAGGAGAGAGTCGCCAAGACCCCAGGAATGTCACAGCGAGTGGGATTCACCTACAGGTCCCTATCAGCAAGACATCGATCATCGTCCTGGCAACAAAAGGATATTCATTTCGGTGGAAGTTCTTTTCTTCAGAGAGAATTCTCAACAAATGCATCGAGTCTTGCCAACAAAGCAAAGCAGGATCCCTTCGGTGTATGTGTGCAGGTTTTGGTAGGAGGTCTTACCGATCGGAAGAGGTCTCGCTAAAGTTAGGCGACGTCGGCAAAGCAAGCGAGCTTTGCTAAAGGGTCTCACCGAAGTCACAAGGTCTCCCCGACTCTAAAGGCTCTTGGTGTAAGGATTGAGTTCTACAAGATGTCTCGGCGACCCGAGAGGTCTTGGCGACAAGAGGCGGCCTTCGATGTAAAAAAAAGGTCGCTAAAAAGTCTCGGTGACCCGAGTATGTCTTGCCGACTAAAGGGGAGTTTGCTGTGATATCTCAGCAACAAGCACGGGTCCCGTCAAAGGATATTGCCTTCGGCAAAATGTCTTGCCGAAGGATGAAGGTCACACTGAAAATAAAAAGGAGGCCTCGCCAAGAGTTGAGCCTTCGCAGTGATGTCCTAGCGATCAAGAATGTCTTGCCGAAGGCCGGAGATCTCGCCCAAGGAAAGTCAAGTCGGCATGATGTCTCAGCGACCGGCAAGGGTTACGCCGACAGTGTTTCACCGGGAGTTCTCGGCATAAAGCTTCCTCTTTGGTGAGATGTCTTCCCAAAAGGATGGGGTCTTGTCGATAATAAGATGGGCTCGCCCAAAGATTTAAGGCTCGGCAAGAGGTCTCACCAAGATGGTGATGTATCCCCGACTGAAAAAAAAAGTAGCTCATTGCCGAAAGATAAGGAGCCCGATGAAAGGTCTGGCCGACAGGCCAATGTCTTGCTGATAGTAAAGTGAACAACTCGACAGAAAGAGTCTAAGAGAGAAGTTTGGGCAATAAAGGAAGGTCATGCCGACTGAAAGATCCTCGCCAAAGCAAAGCACCTTCGGTATGATGTCTTCCCGACCGGCGGTAGTCTCAGCGAATAGAGGAGAGCTCGGGCAGACAAGAGGAGTTTGCTATGAAGTCTTAGCGACCGCGTAATGTCTCACCAACCAGAAAGTAGAGACCTCACTGAAAGAGCTTGACATCAGCATAAAGTCTTGCTGATATAAGGATGTCTAGCCGACAGAGGGAAAGGAGCTCAATGATATGACTTTTGGAGACATCGGCGAAGGTCTCCCTAACATGAATTTCATCGATGTAGCGCCTGACTGACGGAGTGATGTCTTACCAACATCATGCGGTCTCAGCGACAAAGGAGAGATCAATATGACATCTGAGCCTCGCCATGATGTCTTCCCGACCGATGGGAGTCACCCCGAAGAAGATCTACAGCTCAGCGGAAATAAAGGACCTCGGTGTGAGGTCTGGGCGAAGTCAAGATGTTTCACTGAAGGAAAGCAGCGCCACTAAAGAAAAGAGAGCTCAACGGGAGGTCTCTTCGACAACAAGAGGTCACACTGACATGCCTGGTGCCTTCAGTGTAACACGTGAAGCAAAAGGAAGTCTACAAGAGGTCTCGGCGAATGAAGGAAGTCTCAACGACAGGATGGAATTGCCCAATAAAGCAGCATTGGTATAGCTCAGTGGTGCTTGCTATGACTTCTCCCCAATGCCATTTGACTTGCTGATGTTTTGGTGATATCAACGTGACTCCTAAGTTTGCCAAGACTCTCATCGACTGTCACATATTGTGTCGATAGTTTCAGAGGGCATAATCCCATCGGTGAGGCACTTTCAATGTCTCGTCGAGATGCGATTATTTTTTAAAAGAGTTTTGACTGCCTACAGAGTATACGTGGAGTAGGCTCAACCAATCAGAGAAAGCCAAAGCAAGCCGTTTCAGTGGATCCAAGTGCTAGGAGAAGGTGATTAACAGAAGGAAAAGCAACATGGGCTCAGGAGCATTCAAAGCAACTCGACTGGGAGGAATTCAAAGAGGGACACGATACCAGGAAGTGAATACGGTGGTTGCAGAAAGATCAAGAAGGTTTCCTCTGAAGGCAACCTTTCTTCACCGACATAGGTGGCATGGACACATAGGGTGCAGTATTAAATTCAATGAAAAGATCTAAGGAGAGATCTATCCCGAGCCCTAATTTTTTTTGTAAGCCCTAAGGGGCCGACACATTTTGATATATAAGGCATTTTTTTCCTTTTTGTAGACAGTTCTGATTATACACTCTGGAGAGTTAGTGATTTCTATCAATCTTTTCTTGACTAAATGTATGTTTTTTTGTAACTCAACTGAAATCTGGAATGCAAAACAGAGTTCACCTTGGAAACAAGTACTAATGCTCTTACCACTCTCATTTTTGTATGTTAGCTCATGTATGTATTTTTTTAACAGTGTTTCCTAAATCTGTATTCATACCACAACGTTGTGAAGTTTGTTCCTTCCTTCTTGAGATATGTATGTAGATCAAACCTGTCAAGAGTGATGCATAAGTCTAATGGGGTTATGTTGAGTAAGTAAAATAGCTGCAATCCAGTTTCCCCAGTGTGTTTGCATCTTGTTTTCATTTCTTGATTTCTTATCAAATCGGTGTATCACCATAGGAATAGTTTAGTATAGTTTTATTTTGTATGTACTTTTTCTCCGTTTACCTCGCAAAGATCATTAGTCTAGGTGTTACCCAAAGGAAGCCGACCTTCTCCAAAGGTTGACCTTTGTCTGCAAGAAACCCACATCTTTAGAGGTCTTCCAATGTTACACTGAGGTGTTGAACATCAGTTTCAACAAGGGTGCAATTTCAAGTGATAACAGTAACCATGCATATGCTTGTGAAGAATCTTGGGGAAATATGAATGATGTAGGGTATGCAAGTGTTGAGTAATATGTAAATTGTGGCTATTATAAAAAAATTAGTTGTGCATTGTTTAGGTGAATTTTTTTTTAGCATGACACTATATATATGCATTACAATGATAATTACATGCGCAAGTCAGCCTATAACATAATTGCAACATCCACAAGTTGGCCACAAGAATAGGAAATCTTAAACCAAATGTGTGATAGGATTGGTCCAAAATCCCACATGTTACTCTAGGAGAAGGGAAATGCTATGTTTTACCCAACACACATTCCAATGGCCCCAATGCACAATCACACACTACTTTCTGCTAACACACATTACAATCCTCTGGCTCATCAAACCAGAACATCAACACATACAACCAACAAGCATAATGAACACTATATCACTTCAAACTTTCTATCTACTGAAGCTAAACCTATGAAACTTTGAAATATGACACATAATATGTATTCTTACTTATCTTCCAAATTGCAGGCCATAACTCTCAACTACGATAGAATGTGGAACCCAACACTTTGACAATGCAACTGAATGCACATTTTGATCCTAAGAAACAACCTCGAAAGCATATCATAGATACCTTTGAACAACACCACATAAGATATTCAAATAAGAACAACACAAACTAGAGCATGATGATAACATTAAGACAATTATCCAACATAGCTTGCCAATTCAGAACTCAAATGCTCAGTCAAAGCAATTACATTTAATTCTCATTGATTTGCTAACACCTTAGACATCATACCTCTATCACATCTTTGGCATCAATGACAACATATGTTCAACAATCTCCCTTTTTGTCATTGATGGAAAACAACAAAATGCTACTAGCACATCGACACAAACAAAATCCTATGTAGCCCTCCAAGATTTTCCTTTGTCAAATTTCTCTTTAGGATGCTTCGCGAGGGTGCAAACCTCACAAAAACCCTTAGAGAATCTAACTATAGGAAACCTTATGACCATATCTTGCTAACTTAGTTGCTTAAGATGGTGGTAGTTAAGGTGGCCAAACCACTCATGCCTTAATTTTCTAACTCCACTTGAATGAGTAAGCAATGTTGGAGGAGAAAAATTAGGTGCAAAGTGAGAGAATGTGTACAAACTAGCTTGGTGATCTGCCCTTCCCAAATCTGTCAAATTGTTGCTATGTAACTCTCTATTCTCAACTAAGTCTAGAGAGAAATGAACTCTCATGCCCTTCTCTATGTGGGTAAGAGAAGGTATAGTTAGAACATTTGCGAATGTTCCACCTTCAATTTCAAGAGACTCTCTCCTTATAATTGATATTGGAGAGTCATCATCCAAAGTGATAACTTAGACATACTATATGGCTCTAAGAAAGAAAATTTGACTTGTGAGGAACCCATGATGTGGTTTGAGGCATCCAAGTCAATAATCCAAGATGGAATTGTTGATGATGCAATAGCAACTAAAGTGTTTCCCTTAGATTTCTCTTTTTACTTTGCCTTAAAATATTATTGGGTTGAAGAGGATTCTTTGATAGATTCAAGGATCCCTATGTTGTTCTTTTTAAGAAGATGTGAGGTCATCAATCTACTTCTTTATACATTTGTCTTCATCATGTCCAAGTTTCTTGCAATAGGAACACTTAAGTTTTTCTTTCTTAGGTTTCCCTTGGTTTGAAGAGTTTTCAATGTTGGTGTTGGAGAACTAAAATTTTTGATATTTCTTGATCTTCTTGTTCTTTTAAGTGTTTTGTTTCTTCTCTTCTTTTTCTTAAGCTTGTTGTTTTCCATTCTCAGCAATGAGGGCTTGAGTTTTTGAATAATTTAATGTATGCATATGTATTGACTTATTCTCTCCCTAGTCAAGTCGACAATAAAGTCACCTAGAGAAAGCATTTTCCATGTAACTCCAAGAACCCGTTTGGTGGAGTAGAAGGTAGATACAAATGCAAAATAATCAGGACCTAATTTGGGGAATATAAAAAGAACTAATTGAACCTCCTTTTTCTCTATTCCACATTCTTTCAACTACAACCTTAGTGATTCGAATTTAATGAAGAAGTCCTCTAGGGTGTACAACGAATTGAGGCTCAAACATATGAGCTCTTTCTCCAACTCATGACTTCTCATTTCATCTAGCTTCTTAAAGAGTTTTTATAATGCAATTCAAATTTCATTGGGTGTTTTCAAGGCTTCTACATGAAAGAGGAGTTTGGGAGGCACAGTAAGACATAGGAATCCAAAGGATTGATCACAATTATTAAACCATTTTTCTTTATCTTCATTAGTAGTATGTTCTTTCTTAGTGCCCATTGTTACCCTATACAACCATTTGTTCTTTAGCACAAGTTGTACATAAATTTCTAATCATGATAATTAAAAGGGTGTTAGAGGCATGCTAGATTGATTTGAATTGATGCTTAAAGTAGATTTTTGTTGCAAAAAAGAAATTAGAAGTATGGAAATGAAATGCATAACGAAATGTGGAAGTACATAAGACACAACATAAAACATCATCCTTGATTCAACATTGTGAAACACTCCCCCTCCTGCCCAACAATTTTTGGCATAGATGTTCCCAATGGGATAAACATGAAAAATGACACTTTATAATTTTAGTGCATAGATGTTCTCAATGGATCAAAAATAATTTAAGTCATTCTCTAATACAAAACATAGGATAATTAGGTGTATACAAGACTAAAGGCATGTTTGAACTATTTAATTTTTTGAAACAAATATATTATCAATTCCTTCAAACACATTAATTAGATTTTTCAAGAAAGGTTTAATTAATCAAATTTTCAAAAAAGGCCTAAAAAATTGTCATGAGATAATAAGTGTGGACTGGTGGCCTCAACACATGTTTAAATTGTTCAACTTTAACTTTTCAAAACCATTAAATGCTAATCTAAAACAAAATAAATAAAATTCAACACCCACCAATTCCTTCAAACGCTTTAATTAGATTTTTCAAAAAAGATTTAATAAATGGATTTTTCAAAAAAAAAAACTTAAAAAATTACCATAAGATAATAAATGGATTTTTCAAAAAAGACCTAAAAAATTGTCATGGGATAATAAATGTGAACTGACCTCAACACATGTTTGAACTATTCAAACTTAACTTTTGAGAACAATACAAAAATAATGTAAAACAAAATAAATAAAATTCAACACCCATCTCTTTATGCATTGGAATTATAACTAGCAATCACACCTTGGTGTGCAATGGTTACGCCAAAGAGATCTGGAAGGTCAATTAGGAAATAATCTGGTTTATTTTTTACATTTGTTTAGTACATGAGTTCAAAATGTGGCACCCATTAGAGGGTAAGGACATTAATTATTTAGGGGAGAGGACCCAGTAGTTGAGCACCCTAACTTCGCCCTTCTAATTATCATACGTGGAAATTTCAAATCACTCCCAATTTTTTACAGCAGTTCACTTGGCAAGTCCCCTATTTATAGCTAAGGTTTGAGGGTCACATCATCAAATATGATGCCACATCAGCATGTTTTTTGTCAAGGTGTCCAAAAAGGCCAAAAAAGAGTGAGACCAATACTTGTGCATTCAAATCACCTAGTAGTTGAGCACTGATGTAGCATCACATGATTGGTTGTTTTTTAGATCAAAGAAATACATTTTGTTTAATTATGGGTAGTCATCATCAAATCTAACAACTTCAAAGTAACAACTATTGGTCCAATATTGATAAAAATATTGGACATTATATAAACAACTACTATCATAACTATTGAAACATGCTCAAGTACTGGGTCCTTTCCCCTATGTATTTATTATTTTCTAGGATATTTGGGATGTTTCGTAAGAAGTTGTTAGATAGAGAGGTTAAACTAAAAATGTCAAAAATTAGAAGTTATAGATCATTTTCTTATTTTGCATGTTATGACAAACCATTGATTACCCTTGTGGATTCCCTTTTAGAAAGATGTTCAAAGTCTTGGTTTTATGTTGTCAGTTCAAATCCTATATTTGTGAAAGGTGATATAGACTAGAACATAACTAGAGGAGAATCCCCACTAATAAACACCATCATAAGCTCTCGCTGCATTGTCATTCAAATTGGAGAGTTGTTTTTTGTAAACACAGAAAAATCAGATGAAAATATTCATGCATATAGTACTTCTAAGCAACAACAGACAAAACTTTATACAATGGCACTTTCTATATAATTTTTTTTCCTGCTGGTGAAGATCAAATTAAGCTACAAATTTTGTTTGATTATAAGAAAACTAAAATTGCTCCTATAAATGAAATGATACATGCAATATCATTCTGCATTCTTGATACCTCTCTTTACAGTACAAAGTGAAAAGGAAAACATAAGGATAAAATTACATAACCATACAACCACCCAAATCAAAAAGCATGATAGCTACAAAGAACATCAACACTTTCTACCACTTTTACCATATCTAGAACTGGAGAGCCCTGCTCTATTATCCAGTGTACTAGAGGAACCAATTTGCGACTTAAAATTTGTATGTGCCTTTGACTATATTAGGCTTTGGAGTTTGTTGGCTCTATTGTGGAGGGCTCATACAACTAAGATGGCCTACATATCAACTCTTATTACCTTGAAGTTGAACTGCCCAATAACAAGTTGGGACAATATCATCCAAGTAGATAGATTCTTTCCTAGATGACTTTTGCCATGGCTTCAGTTACTGAAGGTTGTAGTAAACATAAATTGTCATTCAGCCAGTCACATTACATCTTGCTGCAATGGAATGCACTTAACATTTGGATACGATCTCAAATTGCAAATTTTGAAGAATTATTACCTTCCAATTAAAATTATTCCATTAAACATCAACAAAAGAACCTAAATAACTTAGGAAACAATGTGTTACCACGTAGTAACATTTAAAATTCAAATCCAAAGAACAATTTCAATTTCCCAGCTTTCTATTGTGTATTTTATATGGCTTACTGACACCATCCTCTCCAACAGGTAAAAAATCCAGAAATAACCCACAATCATGGTCACAAGCTTCACTATCTCCCCCCCCCAAGGTAGACCCCACCATCTATAAGGCCATATATAGGTTGTCAGAGGGGTTTGATGGGCCGACACCAGAGAAATATGAGCTCAGATAAAACCCTTACCCATATTTGTATATGATGCACATTTTTCTCCTCAACACCGTTGACATATAGACACAATTTGTGTAGAATCTTGAGGTAAGTCACTTTCCCCAGTTTCAATGAGCTTTTTAGGAAACCTATACACCTAGATTTATGTATTTTTTTATTCTAATACAATTGTGTTGTTATCTATTAAATGAAGGCATTGATTCTAGTTCTACAATATTTTTTTTTTCTTGCAATTATAAAAGTGTCTAAGTGCTTAGTATCTGTCCTCCCGCTTCTGAACCAATCAGATTAAAAATAACCAGTCAGTTGCAAGCCCTAGGTACATCTGAAAAAAAATAGATTCCCCATGTAATGGCATCTAGGCTAGAGAAAGTCCTCTGCCTCCTAAAATTGAAAAAGATTAACATACCTCTTCCATCTCTTTTTTCAATGATTCTTTGAGTCTGACCTCCAGGCTATATAAAGTAAACGCAAGCCAAAAAATGCATATAAAACTACCAAGAGACATCACTTGTTAACAATCATAATATAATGTCATGAATTAGCTTGAAGATCATGACCACCCACATATAAAGGAATAAGTCTATGTATATCACAGGACGTAATTTAGCTAAAAGGGGGTCTTCTACATTCTCAAAAATAATGCAAATCCTCCAATTATCCTTCTTAATTTGTATAAGATTACGAATCTATCAAAATGCTCTGGAAAATGTTTTTCTTATGATTCTATTTGTGATCCTTTAATGAACACTGAATTCAAATGGCCAATGACCAATACAATAGGACATAGGTGTCTTACGCTTTCTGAGCATAATAAGTAAGGAAAACAAAATATGTAATCAAGCAAATGATAGAGGACTTCATATCATAGATCTCTAAAAGTGTCAATATTGTAATTAAGAGCAATAAGCAATTGGTTTTCACAAAACAAGATTGTAACGAGGAATCAGTGGGAAGTCATTGGTATCAAGTTCATGGTAACAGCGAAAGGGAACAAAAATTACTGACATCAACTTATCACATTTTAGATGAATAAAGGTGTAACACCCCTCCATTTTGGCTCTTTGATCAACAGTGTTTTCTTTGTAATGGTTGTGCTTGATTATGCTTTGACTTTGGAACTTGGTTGCTTTTGATCGCTATTTGTTAAACAATGTGAATGATATATTTTGATGTGATGTTATTTTACTCTGATATTACCTTTATGGCATGTTTTGGATTAATTTAGAAAATAACTAATTTAATGATGTTTTATGCTTGTGATCATATCATTGATGTTAGAATCGTCAGTTAGTGATTGTGTATTGGTGAAGGGGACGGGATTGTATCACTCGCTTACTAGTGCCCTACGATTCTGAGATTTCCTCTTCACAGTGTGTTTGATCATATTATATATATATACATGTTCGATGTACCCTTTGTTGTAGGTTGGCAGGTACATGACATCGACTCCACCTAGTTTCCAGGTTTGAGCATGCCCATTGACCAACGGAAATTGATTGGGAGATAGTAGCTAGGTTTTTCGTGCCAAGTCGTCACCCTAGCCATAGTGTGTCGTCAAGTTGTTGTCAGGTTGGTTGTGCTAATTTGGCCCATTTCACCTTGAGTATTGATTTAATTGCAAATTATAGAGGTTATTAAATGGCTTGCATAGTTAAATTGATGTTTAAATGTATTTATTTGCAATGTTGAAACGCCATTTATATTATTGATTGATTTTTTTTAATCAATAAAATCAGATTAAATTTATTGATTAATTAGATTAAGGGTGATATATTAAATGAGATAGTTGTTTTGGGCAATTATTGTATATTATGATTTAATTAAAAATCAAAGTAGAAATCATGTGGATAGTTAGAATTAAATTAAAATGAATAAATAAAAGGAGAATGGGTTTTGAATCTCACTTTTGAAAATTATTGAGAAAGTAAATTATTTGCAAAGAATGTATTCTTTTATTTTAGGGAATTTTGAAAAGTGCATGAGGTTTGAATTAGAAAATAGAAATTTGTTTTAAATATAAAAATTGGGAATATCTTCCAAATGTTTTTAAAAATATATTTAGTGAGTGGGATTTTTAGGGTTTTTGGCCAAATTTGGAAAAAAAAGCTCTATTTTAGCATCTCTATTTTCATTTTGGTGGGGGATTATTTTTAGAAATTTTGGTGGAGAGTTTGTGGGTGCTTTTGCTTGGATTTGTGAAGGAGATTGAAACTCTTGCTTGAGTTGGATTTAAAGGAGGAATGGGAAAACACCATGGTTGACTTCAAGCTTTGGAGGAAAAATTAGGTTCCTTTTTGTTCTTGCTTTGCTTCATTTTGAAAATAGATTAAATCCTCATTTTGCTATTTGAAATCTTTGAAATGTTGTTTGAATCCAATGAAACCCATGAGAAATTGTTTTGAAAACTTGCATTTTGTGGTGGGATTTAGAAATGAAAACCAAAACTAAAATCAAACCATGGAAAAATAGAATGAAAATCAAAATAGATTTATTGTCAAAACTGAAATCTAAACCCTATGGCTGTGTTGAAAAATTTATTGTTTTGGTTGCAAGATTTGTTGGGCATTTGCACAATAAGACCCATAAGTTTATATATAAATGTCCTAGGGTTTCCATATCTGAAAAATAACCCTTCTTTTTGTGAAGATCTCCTTGTGTATTTTGTGGGAGTTTATTTTGCTTTTTAAATGTAAATAAAATAAAGTTTTTTATTTTTTTTTAGGGAGGCAGGGGAGCCACCCCATCGCCACCCATTAGCCATCGTCGTCGCGCCCCATGGGGGACAGACTGTGTGTGAAGCACACAGTCCCGCTGCTCGTGGGAGGCAGACACTGTGTGTTACACACACAGGCCCGTCACTGTGGGAGGCGAGCACTGTGTGCGAAGCACACATGCCCGCTACTTGTGGGAGGTGGACATTGTGTGTTGCGCACATAGGGCGCGCCCATGGGGGACAGACTATGTGCGGCGCACACAGGCCCGCCGCCATGGGGAGGCAGGGCAACATGCGCCCTAATTAGGGCTTCTTTTTGGTTAAAAAGAAAATTCATTTTCTTTTATGAAAAATATAAATTCATTTTTTTATTAGTTTAATATTGTTTAATATTATATATATTATATAAAATATTTAAATAATATTTATTTTTATAATAATTTATGTTTATATATATATTATATATAAATACTTATGTATATATATATATATATATCATATACATTTAGTATGTATATGAATATATACAATGTATAAGTATATATAATTTATATATATATACATTTCTTAAATAAATTATTTAGTTTGGTTAAATTGTGGAATATCAAGGTGATTTAGATAATTTAATGATTATTTAAAAAGTTGAAAATCAAATATCTTTATTTAGAATTCCATTTTTGATTATTATGGATAATAAGATATTAAAGTTTAATCAATTGGATTATAACGATAATATTTGTTATTTAAGACATTTAAATTATGATTAATTATTTTAAATAGGAATTGTTTTAAAATGATTATAGCAATAATATAGTTGAAATGGAATTGTCATTTTAATAAACAATGATATTTAAAAGAGACTATTTTAATCTTTAACCATGATTGAGCAAATAGAATTAAAATATTAAACTTATTTCCTTAAGGGTGCCAAGTGAACAATAGGTAATTTAATGGTTATTGAAAGAGTTGATTTTATAAACAAATATCTTTACTTGGAGATAATGAATGAGTTATTTTAATTAGATGAGATTTATTTGATTTATTTAATGCTGAGTTGAAATAAAGACCAATTTATTTGATCTAAATGTGTTTTATCAAATGTGTTAATTATAGAATACAATGGCAAAACTTAGGGTAAATGAGTGACTTATTATTTAATCTAAATGTTTTATTAATCAAATGGTCTTATTTATAGTATATGATCGTGAAACCTAGAGAGAACGATTGATTTAAATTTTAATCAGATGACTTCATTGTTAAAGTGTTTTGATTATGATTATAATTGTGAAAATTAGAGTTAATGAATGGCTTATTTTAGTCAAATGACTAATCATCAAAATGCTTTGATTATGTATCTAATTGTGAACATTAGAGTTAATGATTGGTTTAATTTTAATCCAATGATGTTATTTATTAAAACGTCTTGATTTTGGAATTTAATTGTGAAATTTAGAGTAAATGATTGGTTTGTAAATATTTCAATGTCGTGAAAAGAAATGGGTCTAATTTGATTGGATAAATGTAGGCAATGAAAACTGTGATTGACTAGATTTAGGAATTTCGAACATTAGCTTATTTAACTGTCTGAAATGCTTGTAGTGTTATCATGTTCACCCTCGATGTTGTGGAAGTAGGGTCACATGGTTGGGAAGTCTTCCAAATAGGGTTTCATTTTATTGTATGGGTTGTCATTATGATAGTCCACCTTTGGTTGTCTTGGGATTTGTGCCTCCTTGGGATTAGGAGAGGGTTTTGTGGTTTGTACCTCCTTTGGAAGGAGCGTGGTTTGTATCTTGGTTTCCTCCAATGTTTGGAGAGGGTTTGACTTTTGTTTCCTCTAGTGTTTGGAGTGCGTTTTCTTTATTTGTTGCGTCCTTGGATTGGAGAGGTCGTATTATCTAGTTACCTTTTGTGGGTTTCACCGTGTGTGTTGTCTTATAGGAGTGGCTTGCAATGGGGGCCGACACACAAAGTGGTGTCAGGGAAACTCTTTGCAAGTTGGTTAATTTAGTGATAACTAAATAAACTTTTAGAAGCTTAGGTTGCATCAAACATTAAGCAAGATTAATTATGCCTCGCTCATGGACCCAAGGGCTCGTTTAGACTTGGGATGAGATGGGAAGGCTTGGAATGGCAAGGTCATCTATCTTGTCCTTACGAGAGGTATTTGATTCTGCATGAGTGAGCATGGGTGTCAAGATTCGGTAGAGGCCACCAGGACAACCCATGGTGGGGGCCGAAGCCTAGGAAGATTCTCAGAGGATATCCCTTGACGAGCTATGCGATGACACTCTTCCTAAGTCAACAATTTGTACTTGGTCTTTGTGACACTCTGGATCTATTATATGTCTGGAAGCAATGTGACCTATATCAGTGATGTGTGAGTCATACTAGAGTTGTTGGCTTGACCATTCAGTTCATGTGATGTGGTACTTGTATTTATTTCGTATCAGTTTTGTGTAGCCTGTGTCTAGTGGTAGATGGTCTTGTGTAGGAATTCCTTGTTACTATCTCCTAGCACAGGGAGTGAGCCTTCGGGTATCACATGGTTGGGTGGAACATGCACCTTGATCCATTGGGTTGGTTGTTGTTCGTGTGGACGAGATTTCCAATTGGAGAGCTCGTGAGATCCAGTTCCTTTCCTTGCTTAATTCTTTCAGTTGATCTTGTATATTATTACCCTCATTTGTTATAGAGGTGGAAATTGTAATATGTAATCTTGATTATTGGATTTATCTCATTCGGAGAATGAGTGTTGTAATTATGTTGTAAACTATATTACTGGAATCATGTGGCATTTATTATTCCTTGATGTAAATTATGTATGGAATGTATGTGAACTTAATTGTTAAGTAAATTAAATGTGGTGGATTTAAATTCTTGTTTCTTGTTTGGGTTTTAAGTAATCTCAGTCTTGTAACCTTAGAGGTCATTGGCAATGGATAGTGATCTTGCATGTTCTTTATACTTAAAAAAAAAAAATAGTACGTTTGAGTAGTAAATTGCAACTTCCTGTAGGGTTGCGTGGCGGGGCATTACAAAAGGCTGACAATATGTTCAAAATTAGTAAATAAGAATCAATACATCACAAAATACCATCTTTTACATTCTGATCTCAAGGAAGCACACAAATAGTGGTGCTACAGGTAGGGACCTGTACAAATTATTCTGATGAGATACTATTCCACTTTTTCCCTCATAGAGTTTTGATTACCAGATAGATTTCTTTGTTAAACTCTCGCCATAAGTTCTCAAAGAAAAATAATGAATGGTTAAAGAACATCTCAAATATATGAATTGAGAGATGGAACTAGTTGTTCCATTACTGATTAAGTGAATCCCATGAGAACAAGTAGATCTCCTCCACATCCAGTAGCCCATAATATGCGGTGATGGCTTGCATATCCCCATACATGTAAGCCCATTGTAGGTTGTCTCCATCACTCACAACAATCACCTTCTTTAACTGATTTCTTGAATGTAGTCCTTGAAAACAAGTTTGGCACATGCAATCCTCTCAAACTCGCTTGCCATGTAGGGTAATTAAAACCAATCCTCAGAACAAACTCTCTTGATAAAATAACAAGCAATCGCCTCCATAAGACCATGAGGTTAAAATTTTCCTAATATGAATTGTCAGACGAGGATTAAGTTCCCTCCATGGATATGTCTTTAGTTGCGTGCGGACAGGTATAGAAAAAATTGATCCTCAACTTGGCACTATAATATCAGGGGATGTAAATCAGTCGAGCATGTAGTAGGAGCAAATAGGGGATGGGATCCTCTCTCGTCTCACAACTCCCAAACTGGTAAAACCCTAAGCATAGAGTAGAAAGGAATAAGCTAATTTTTTGTCTAAATGAAAAAATGTGGCATCTTGTGTTGGACAAGGTTTGTATTTAGCCGTGGGGAGAGGAATGTTTCAACTGATGGAAAGTTTTTTTTCAGGTGTGAGACACTTCTCTGTTGTGATGTGAATCTAATCTCAAAGGGTACAGGCTTGTGCAAAGAGGGTACCATGATATTCAATCAACACAAAAGAAGCATCGAGAAGAATATGATATTCATTGAAACTATGCAAGTGACTTACCTCAAGATTATGCACAAATTGTGTTGTCCTCAGATGAACGATGCTGATGAGAAAAACATGGGCAGAGTTTGTAGGAAAAATTTATGAAACCCTACTCTAGCAAAATATCTAAAAATATCAGGGTTTTGGGGCTCCCCAAATTTGATTTGATTTGGAGATGGGCATTCTAAACGGAAATATTAACTGCTGAGTCAAGTTTTCAGACATGAACATTAAATGCGCTGAATCAGATGGGAAAAATTCTTTCAACCATTTTGCATGGCTTCTCCAGCATTGCAGGTGGTCGATGGTGAAACGATAATAGTGGTGGGGAAAACAGAATAACAGGGCAAAAAACAGCCGAAAAATGGTGAAAAATGATGGACGGCTGAGATTCATTTTACTGTCAACCAAGCCCTATCCTTCGTTTTCCACCATTGATAGGTAAAATGAGCTCTGAAAGCTCATATAGAACACGCCTTTGGGGTAAAATTAATTTAAACCAAAATTAAATACCAAAATAAAATGAGACCATTTAAACTCTCCTTGCATAATAATGTATACAAACCCGAACAAGCTCCCTTCACCTGCATTTTGACACCTTTAAACTTTAACGTTCTCTAAATATAAAAAGAGGCATTAAATTGAAAATAAACCTTGCTTGAAAATGCAATACTTACAGGAGGAGCAGTGATGGGAGCAGAGATGGCTCCACTTAGGAGATTGAGTGTCCCTAAACTGTTGAGATCTGCCGCAGCAGTACTGTGTTTACCAAGACTAAAGTTGGTGATTGAGCTGCCCACTTGCCACACCTGATTAACACTGTTCTGCTTAATCTCAAGCACCAAGGACGCAAATATTGTTATCTTCCCATCGCTACTCTCATACACAAGACTCTTGTTGGTCACCTTGATGCTAATCTTTGAAAGATTCAAAGCAGCAGACTTAGAGACCAAATCATACCTTTCAACCACTAGTGCTCCACCACTCAATATAAAGGCAATCAAAGTCTATGTGCCAATCATTCTTATCCCCTGTGGGTTTATCCCCTAACCTACCCACCCCTAGAAGCAGCAGGTTTGGCCTTGAAAGCTATGCCTAGCAATCCATTCTCTACATGGTAGTTATATGACAGGGTAGCTCCTAAACTCGGCTTGGTGCAGACTTGATAAGTTTTGGTCTCACCTGTGAATTTTAAAGGACAACTTGAATTCAAAGTCTGTACAGCTGCATCCCAACCAAACAACAGCACGACGACTCCCAATATGAAGAAGAGGGGACTCCCCATTATTCAAATTCTACAAAATTTTGCTCCTGAAAATTCAATCATTACGGAAGGGAAGTATAATTGTTGGAGAAACTATGCCCTACAATATAGGGTGAAACAGTCATTACGGAAGGGAAAAATAATTGTTGGAGAAACTATGTCCTATAATATAGGATGAAACAGAGGGCTTTAGAAAAATTCACGGTCAATAAATTCATCCCTAACAATTTATCTTTATGACAAATTCATCTCGTTGTTGATTATTGTTGACAGTAAATTTTCCATCAGATAAATTTGTCATAATAATAAATTATTATGACAAATTCATCTCATGATTGTTGATTTTCCATTAGGACGATGATTTTTAGGAGGTGAATTGTTGAAGTGATGGAGGACTAATCAACGCGTGAGCTCTTCAACACCTATTACTTTCTTTGTTCTTGCGTTCTTGATGGGTTTGGCTTTACCTACAGAACACCCACTAATTATGAGAGCCACACAGCGGATTTTTTTTCAGTGAATAGTCTCCATTTTTTGTCTGGTTATAACTTCAGTCAACGTCAAGTCGTTGCACGGCGCCATTTTCTTGGTCTTCGCCGTAGGCTTAACGATTGATTGTGGTGGTGAAGGATGGAGGCCATCCATATGTTTCTCTCTCCGAACAAACCAATTCTATTATTTTTTAACATTTTGTCCAGTGTGAAATCAAGAATGGCGGGGAAACCTACTAAAACAGTGAATCCAGATCAAAGGGATGCAAACAGGTTGCAGGTTAAGTTTTGGTTTGTTTTTATTTTGCAAACATAAATGTGACATATAAATTTTAATATTAATTATATTTAATAATTTAACTATTTACATTTATTATTATTTTTTTATAATTTTGATTACATTTATTAATTAAATCTTTGAAATAAATTTTAGGGGGTGAATAAAAATTAAACAGCTTAAAAAATAGTGTTATTGTATTGTAATATTGTGTGCAATGAAATCTATATATATATATATATATATTTGAAATAACATCAAATAATAATATATATAAAAAAAATATTTCTAAGCAATAATACACAATGAAATGAGATAAACTAACATATCTATATTTAGAAAAACTTATGGAGAAGATGCAAAGGAATATCATTTTTGATGTATATGCTTAAAAATATTATTATATTATATAATTATTATTTTTATTATCATATTATTATATTATTATTATTTATATTATTCTATTATTATTATTTTTGTTAATATATTATTATATTTTTATTAAAATATCTTTATCTTATTATCTTATCTTATTCTTTTTATTTTATTTTTTAGTATATTCTTATTATCTTATCTTATCTTCACTTTTTGATTATATGTACACAAACATTCAAACCTCATTTTGTCATTGATAAATGTCTTATTATTATCTTATCGTATCTTATCCTTTTGATTTTATATACACAAATTTTCCAACCCCATTTTGTCACTCATAAACGTCTCTCGACCTAATGATATAATAGGTTTGAAAAACCAATAGTACATTAATTACAACTAAGTAAACAAAAGGGCGGGCATATTAAATTAGGCCATTGGGGGTACATATAATTTGTGCTTATAGTTTTAAAAGATACACAATTCTATATTTATTATTAAATATATGTAACTTAATAAGTGCTTGTATAGAGATTTCACAAAAAATATATAGACCAACAATGTACATTTAAAATAATAGTAATAAAAAAATTGGTGAAAGAAAGAAAAGAGTAGTCTAATTGTGTCTATAAATAGAGCAATAAGAATGAGTTGTTAGTCCTTTTCTTAAAGACAATTGTTAATCTTGCTTGTAATAACATAATGTAGATGATTGAATTGCAAGGCCTTGTGAAGAAAAAATGTTTCATATCATTATAGGATTTTGTCAATTTTGTATACAATTGCTTCAACTTATTCTAGTATACCATTTACATGACCTGTTGCTACTCACAAATTAAAACTTATCATAACCTTTTGGACAATGCACAAGAGAATCTTTGCATGAAGTTTCTTATCTAATAGAGTTGGCTCTATATGATACAAAAAATCTTGTTCAATGGTACTACTATTTTGAAGCTTTGCCAAAGTGTTGATCTATATGATACTATAACATATATGATAATATTATTTAGTGGTGGTCATTGATCTAGATCACTAAAGAGGATGACTAAACACACACCAAATAGAATTTGATTATGATTGGAAATGCTTCACATAACCTACTATCAATGCATTCCAACAAACTTGACCCAATGAAGCTTATCTCATCAATTAGAACATATCAAATGAAATACATGCTTTTGAAATGTTGCTGGTGTTTGCCCCTATAAAGGATTCATCTCTTTTATTAGAATGTGAAGGGGAAAATTTATAATGAATGCATGTATGTTGAAATTTGTGACTCTTGTTGATGTAAGCAATAATGATGGCAATATTTAATGTGGTACTATTGTTGAGAGGGTAGATGTGATTTTGGAATATTTTGAGTGAAGAGGTGACTATGTAAAACAAATTATAATCTATAATTAGATCTCTCCTTGGATAGCTATAAGCGTTTTGGAAGATTTTGAAATTGGCGGTGTGATCTAGACTCATTGTTTAAAGTTTTCCCTCACCCTATGCGTTAGTGTGGTTCTAATATGAACTTGATATTTCTTAAAGAATTTTAATTCATTACAAGTTATTTGTACTAGTCTCTTTCTTATTGCATTTAAATGTTTACAAGTTTGGAAAATGATTGTTAAGTAACACACCTCTATTGTTTTTTATTATTTGTTATTTTTGATGGACTAATATAAATTTATATCCCAAATAGGGGATCAGTCTCAAAAACCTTGACTCTCTACATGCTTCAAATGTAAAAATATTTAACTAATAGTTTAGGAATGGAAAGTAGGTTTCCATGTATTTCATGGTTCATTGCTATATCCAAGGAGTATTTGAGAAAACCTTAATAGTGTTCATCTTAAGAGAATCGTGTTCTATATGTGTGTATTAACTTAATAGAGGTCATACTAGTAGGTTTGTTTAGTCTAGTGACAGAGTTTGAGATCAAGACTTACATATGGGTACTACTATAATAAAATTGTCAAAGCATAATATGGGTACTATTTCAATAAAATCATCAAAGCATATCATCAATTGTAACAACAAACCTATTCAGGGCCACCTCTAAGAATACCATCTTGGGTCTAATAAGTCCCAAAGTGAAGGGAGGTTTACACAATATCAATAACTACCATGTTATCCCTCACTCTTTATAAATGAGCATGTTTTTCCACCATCAAGGACCATATATCCTTTTCCTTGAGTTGGATAAATCCCTTGAGAACTGTGAGCCATCAATTTTGTCCCAAAAAATTGATGTTATTTCTATGGAAGATTTGAATATGTTCATATTTTGAAGACCCTAGTTAATCATTAGTATATGGTGTAGCTAAGAAGATAGAGGTCCTTGACTAGTATTATAAAGACATCTATTAATAATGTAAGTTTTTCAATCTTGATTGAGGCTAGTGATGACTCAATCTAACCTTCAAATCTAGAATCTAGTTGCAAAATGAATATTAGTTATGGCAAGTGGAAGAAAACCCAAAGGTAAAAATATATATAAGGAGAGGTTGGAAGAAAACCCAAAGATCAAAATATATATAAGGAGAGGTTTTAGTTGATACAATGAAACAAAAAGTTGAGTGGAAAATTAATTTTGGTAAGTCATTTGCATGCAATCCTCATAATACCAAAGTAGGTAGTACATCTAGTAGAGGTGATTCTTTCATTGTTGCTTGCTATGCCTATAAACTACAATAAAAATAATTAAGAACATAATGTTTGTTATTTTATTTTGGAAACACAATTGTGACATAAAATAGCTTATCTATCTTAATTATAAGTAATGTTGAGATATTTTTCTTAAGCACTAATTTTTAAATAATTTAATTTTAATTTAATTAATCGTCATGTAACATAATTAAATTATTATAATTACAATACTTAATATTAATATTTAATAATATATTAGTATATTAATTAAAATATTATATAATATAATATAATAAATTATAATATATTTATATAAGATTATTTTATAATATAGATTAATTAATATGATTTTAATTCATATTAATCTTATATTATTGTATTATAGTTAATAATATGACCATTAATATTATATTATTATTGATTGGGTTAGGCTAACATTTCCCATTATTATTTTTATAATATTATTATATTTTTATTATATAATATTATAATATCATTTATATATATATTTATTATTAATTTATTATTAATTGGCCTATAGGCTACATATAGTGAGAGGTTTTTGCCTGAAACCTATCCTACATTGCAAAACATCTCTTTTGTCTAGCAAACTTTGCTAGAAAACAAGGTAAATTTTGTCATAAAAGACGAATACAATCTAATAGAAATTGTCACATGTCATATCAGCAAAAAATATCAATTTTCTAGTTGGTATTAGATGTTTGTTCAAATAAATAATTCATACGGACTATCTTATATGGTTTGGCTTGTCATAAATTTTCTTTTTATTGCATTTATTGTAGTTGTTAAATGCATTGAGCTACATTATTATACTATAGATCACCACCCTTCATATTGAGCTTTATATTACAGTAAAACATTGAACCATTGTGAAGACAAATTATATAAAATAGATAATGAAATCAAAACTTTTAATGCATAGCAAATTATAAGTAAAGAATAAGCATGAGATAGTGGGTGGCAATGGTGTTAATGACAACACAAAAATAGCTCAATGATAAAGATTGCCGTAGATGTCAGTGCAAAACAAGATAAATTAGGGAGGCATTTCTCAAAAATAGATGGCGACAACTACCTAAATTATTAAATGTGAAACATGCAAATTAGGGAGGCATTTATCAATAGGAGCATACCAAAAAATAGATATGCTATCTATGCGAGTTTAGATCTATTTTCCTTCTAAAGTAAATAAACTATCTAAACTCTCTGAAACCTTTATGATCTGTAATCATTAGTATATTAAGTTTGGGAAACAAACTCGGCTCCACATTCTACACCTGCTCCATATACAATACCCACAAAAGCTATCCTTTGGAAATATGTTATTCTTCTAAGTTTTCCTGGGCCCATTGTTGTTTGATATGCATGTTGTTTGCTATGCCTATAAACTACAATATAAATAATTAAGAACATAATGATTTATGTGCCTGTTGCTTGCTATCCTTTGAAATTGTTATGCTTGCTTTCTATTCTTATAAACAATAATAATTAAGAACATAATTATTAGAGAATAAAAAAGATTTAGTAGCAATTTCAAAACTTCAAATTACCATTAAACTATGAATTATAAGAATGGTAACAAAATAAATAAGTTATTAAAAAAAATTAGTAGCGATTTCACTTTATATAGAACCAAAAACCAATCTACCTCCAACTATTGTTTCAATGTATTCACATAAAATGAAAAATATCTTTTAGAACTTATGCAACCTTCAACTCAATGCAAAAATTTTACATCCTTCTAAATAAAAAATATTGGTTGCAAGTTTACATTTGTTTTAATGTGTAGGTGACAACACCAAAATTTTCTTTGTATAAACCCAATGCTAGATATGGTAGGCACGCAACTTCAAATTTTAGTTTCACTTTGCATTTACTTTTCCCCTTCCGTGACACTTGTAATTATGTTGTAGAAAGACAAAACTTGATGGCTTGCCTACCTTTTTGCTAGATTTTTCTTCATTGAAATTATCACTAATAAATTATTGTGTATTCTTTCTAAGTGTTAAGTGAAAGAAAATATAACATAAGATAGTTTATGTCCAACAATTACCATGGGGTGAATTGCTAGTTGTGCACGTGCCATAGAATATAATATTTTTCTACTGCATGGGGACTTTTTCTCCATTAATCTCATTTTGGATTATTTGGTATTTGACCCATTCACCAATATATAAGGTTCAAGTATTCAACTACTTTGTAGTTAAATATTATGAGGAAGATGGACTATGTAATGGAAATTCACCATAATGGGTTTCTAACTATTAATGAATTGTTAATGAATCTAGTTAATTATTTTATATTGTATAGGTATTAACTAGCAATTTCACTTTGGTGAGAAATCGGCATGTTGAAGAGCTATGGAATGTCAATTCAAAAAAAAAAAATTGGTTTATTTTTTGCATGCATTTGTGTTGTCCATGAGGTCAATTTGTAGGCCATTTAGAATATAATGTTTCTGCAAAAAATATCTTAATAGAGTGACAACTTCAAATCAACTATGCATCCTCTTCTAGGGATCCAAACACAATTGAAGAAAACCTTTGAATAAGGAAGATAATCAGAATCCATTACCAACAAGCTCATGTTATGTTTACAATAGAGTGTTACACGTTGTTTCTAAGTCACTAGATTGCTTTTACTTTTGCAAATAAATATGTTTTTAATGGATGATTATATTTTGATGAAAGGACAATAGATGAATGAAATATATGAATATGCATTATGATGAGATTGCTCTTTAGGACTTTAACGATGCAAATGATATATAATGAATATGATTTTATGATTAGTTAACTTTGTTCTAGTTGTACTAAGTTGGATGTAGAATAAGTTCGAACCCTCTAGAGGGGGAGGGAGTGTATCATCCAAGAGAAGAGGATGGTATGGAAACCATTGGCATGATCATCTAAGTGTTTGCACACACATATTGTACCGAGTAGAGTAACCTAGTTGAGTTAATGTCAGTATGTGTTGAACCACGTTTTTATCCTTTTTGGCTAATAGGTATGTTAGGGATATTGTATTTGAATCTTTTTGATTGCTTTGTCAACTTAATTCATAGTGTTGAAACCATTTTGATAAAGCATGAGATATTTATATATTGAGTTGAATATATTATAGGTACATATATATGTAATATCAAATATATATATATATATATACAAAAATGTCTACATATACCTATACACAGATACATAATGTAAATGTGACCATTTGTATATATAAGTATATACGTTCGAAGCTATTATAGAATTGTATAATGTATGCATGATATAAGAGAGGGTGGTGAGGAAAGTTATATGCATAGTCTCCATACAAATGCGTTGAAAACATTTGAATCCAAAGCATATTAATGAAGGTCGTAATAGTAGCCAAAGGATGACAATAAAAGGCGCAATAAATAAGAGTTATAATATAACTCTTATGCACATGTGTCAATACCATATGTTGTTAATAAAGCTGCCCAACTCGCCCAAAATGGGGTGCAACATTTGCAAGTAATAAGAGATTAGAAGCTACAATAGAAAGACAAAAGGGAATAGGAAATACGTTGCTAGTTTGCTGCCATATCTTCCAAGCTTTGACTTAGTAAAAAGAGATGAATAATTCAATGCAACTCGACTCAGCTGTAGAGCTAAAAGCGGAGTATGTGTCAATTTTATGCATTTCTTTGTTTCCAACAATGAGAGAAAGGGGTTCTTAGGTTGCCAATCGATCTGCCTAGCATTTGAATTGAATTTGGATTCTTATTTTCTATTTTGAGATGTGGCAAAATTAGGAAAGGTGGTGTAGTAGTTAGCAGATCTATAGCATTAGATTTCTCAAGTCTCTCAATAAATTGAAAGCAACATTTCATTGTTTAGTTGTCCATCATTTTTCCAAGATTATTTTACTATTGTGAGTGCAAATAGAGAGTATATTTTGAGAGTTAGAGAGTAGTTTTGTTGAGAGAGTTGAGAGCATTATTTTAGTGAGTTTTTGTGAATTGTTCAATTGAGGAGAAGTTGAATTGTGAAGCTGAGAACGTAGACAGTTGCAAGTAGTCATTTTTAGAAGTTGCAATAGTTATTTGTTGGAGGCTTTACTTTCCAGGCACACTTGTTAGTCTACCTTTATTTAACTCTTTTATTTTGAATTTGAGTGGAATGTTGAATGGTTATTGTTGTGCAATAATTAAATTCATTCTCTAGCTAAAAGATAGAAATGAATGCTTGAGTTTTCATGAAGCTGAGTCAGGTATTCTCTGTAGAGTATGATATGAGTTTATCATGACTAGATATACATTTGAATAGTGAGGTTAGTAAAGAATCAATGTATTATAATTGTGGATATTTATTGCTTGATTATTTATGATTGTCACAATGATACATATGATTTAGAGTCATAGTGGAAATAGGTCAAATGATGTTACATGAAAAAAATACCTATGTATTGGTTAAATTGTATGGGTAGAGAGCTCATGTTCTCAAGTGGGTACATACCGTATACGATAAGGGTACGTTATTCCTTAGGGTTAGGGTATACATTTGGATGTGAGTATATTGTTATTCAATGATAGGGTTGAAGAACATATTGGAAAAGTATATATGTTCCAATTACCTAAGTTTTAAACATGATATTATCTTATAATTGACCAAGAGTCTATACCAAATCACGATATTCTAATCTTATAGAAGAGGACCTTACTTATCAGAAACCCAAAGCCATAATGAGGGGAGACTTTAATGTGCAAAAGCACAAACTCCTCCCAAGTTGAACATATCCTCCAAGTTAGATAGAAACCTGTCATACATTTAGATATGTGCATATAGGTGTATCATAATAAGAGAAAGGATATATGATTGCTCAATTATTTACAAACTTAGGAACCTTGTTCAAATGATGTAACAGATAACTTGGAAAGGACCATGAGGGAATTAGAGATCAGTCAAATGGTTTTTGGATGACAACCAAGAGTCAAAAAATCAATACGAAGAATTAATCTTCTTGAATCAAGTTTAATTCAAATTTATTATACATGTTGACATATTGACTGTGTTTTAGATTAAAACTAGATTTGTCTAGTTGATGACATGGAGTCATTAGTATTAACTGATTGTTTATTTAAGTAAGAGAGTATCTACTTTTAGGATTAAAAGGATAGATCTTGTTCATAGGATGCAAAAGTTTGACCCGGCGTGTTGCAAGCATGTATCCGGGTATTCAAGTGATTGTGATTAAACCTATTTGGTCTATTAATTCAGTATTTATGAGTCATCACTTTTGATGAAACCTTGTTTGTGATTGATAATCTTGGGGCAAACCTTACAACTATGGAAAAGGGTAATCTAGTGGATGTGTCAAGCCTTTAAGTTCTAAGATGTTTTTAATAGCGTGTTATCACTTTTGTTTAACCTTGATTGTGGATGTAACCCTTGAGGTTCAGTGGTCATTCTAGTTTCCAAGTCAAGTAAGGGTGGGTGAACATACGACTCTTCTCATAGAAGTGGAATTATTATATATATAGAATCTTTGGCCAGAGTAGGTATAAACGTTGTTGCCTACACCTTGTTGGTTCATTGTGATCCAAGATTGTATACTAGTTAGTAGTGTCATGCTAGTTGGAAGGAATCATTTGTATGGTCATACTAGATATGTAGGACACAACACTAGATACTCAGATGTGTTTTATTATGGTTTACATACCAATCTCTTCATTGAAGGGAGGGCCATCTTACTAGTTAGTTAGATATGTGGGGGACTTCAGTAAGTCTGTGGTTGGAGGAAAAGCACTTGGATGATGCTCTCCCTCTTGCAATCGGCTGTCGATTCTTGTGAAATAGAAGGAGCATGATCCATAGGTGTACACCCTAACCAAAAGTGAGATCCATAGGTGGGGACTTCTACCACTAAACCACTGAACTCAAGAAAGTTATGACATGTACAAGTCTATTATATTGAATCATTTGTAAAATGTATTGGAAAGATGAATTTCATTTATTGGAGATTATATAATGATATATGCAATGCACATTTATGATAATGAAAATGAAACATCTTTATGTCCATGTACCTATGGATTTGTGTTATTTACTTTTCTAAGTTAAAACTTAGATAAATTTTGTGGGGTAAATTTGGGGTATGTTACAGAGAGAGAGAGAGAGAGAGGGAGAGAGAGATATAGGGAGAGAAAGTGATGCAGAGCAGGGGTGGAGGTCTCTTACCCAAAACCATTCAATAAGTTTAGAACAATATTTCAATTTCAAAAACCCCAACTTGGTGTCTAACTCACCATTCACCCATATTCCCTTGTAGCACATCAAACCATGAAAACTCGGCATATCTTTTAAAGAAGGCCTCAAACCCATGAACCAATTACCATTTAGAATACCCTTTATGGAATTCTTCCACATATCAATTTTTTTCCTATGGTTGTTTCAAAACATCATTTCCAAAATAGGACTGCTATGCTGCCCTTAAGCCCATTTGGGCCTCTTTTACAAAGCAAGTATCTAGTAAACTTTCTCCCAACCACCAATCTTCATTCCACAACACTAAACAGGTCACATGGGGTCTGCAACAACATATTTTACCCACTAGAACATCTACCAATTCACCAAATGTCAAAACCCTACTTCTACCTATCAAAACTAGCCTAATACATTGAGATATTAGGCCAGGGCTTGCACAAACAGGGCCCTAACTCCATCCCCTGAAACTAAAATCCTATTTAACATAAAAATAAATCTATCTAGTTCCATTCCACTAAGTTACACAGAATTTCAATAGTGGAATGGACTTTTATTCCATGTTTTGTCTACAAACCCTCAAAATTCAGGGTTTCTAACCCGTTTCTTGAAATTTGCTTTTCAAATGCTTCAAACTTTATGAAAACACTTCAAAAAAAAAACAAAAAGATGCTTAAAAAATTCCTAAATCTATTTCAAGCAAATTAACTTCATTACCAGGATGTACAGGCCATATTGATTTCTTGTAGTAGCAAATTTTGAAGAAAACACACAAAAAATTAAAGTTTCTTATTGCTTGTGCACCACAAAATGACTTCAAAAGATTTCCTCAAAGTTTTTGAGGAATATTTAACACCAACAGACCAAACACAACAGTTCCCAACTATTTTTTGAACTACATAACCGTTCATCCCCCTTACGTGACAAAATTTGCAAAGTTGTAAAGCAACTTTTGACAACATTTTACAGATCTTTAGAAAACTTGACAACTCAACTACAACTAACCCAAAATGACATGAAAAAAATGAAAATGTTCTGTTATGACCTTATTACATCACACATGACTCTAAACACCTAAAAACAAAACATGTGACTATATTGACCAAAGCTGACTAGGTGCCCCTGCACCATACACCTGGGGAGAAAAAGAATCTCAACCTCCACTTGAGATCAAGTCTTGAACAGTTGTTCCATGCCTTTTAATGTCCTCCTCTATCATCCATGTTGCATCTTCAAGAGAGATACCTTTCCATTTCACAAGATATTCATTATACACTTTTTGCCTTGTTCTCTTCACCTCCTTTGTGTCCAAAATGCTTTCAAGTTTCAAAGGTTGACTTGGCGGTAGGTCTTTGACCCAATCTTCATCTTGATCTCATGAAGTACCTACTTCTTCACCTACAAACATAGATCTTTTGAAAGGATAAAGGTCAAAAACATTAAATATTAGAGAGATAACAACTCCAGGAGGGAGTTCTATCTCATAGGCATTCTCACCAAATTTGTGGACCACCTTGCATGGCCCAATCTTTTTCATTTGTAGCTTTTTGTATTTTCCTTTTGGCAACCTTTCCTTCCTCAAATGTGCAAGTACTAAACTCCTACCTTGAATTGAACATCTCTTCTCCTCAAATCTACATGTTTCTTGTATTTTTCAACACTTTTTTGAAGGTTTTCTCTAACCTGCTAGTGTATTTCCCTCATGGCCTCTACAAATCCTTCTCCCTCAACACTCCTCTTCTTCATTCCACTCAAATCCCTGAGCTCAAACACACCTCTAGGTTTCAATCCATACACCACCTCAAATGGGATTTTTTCCACTACTTCTATTGATGTTGTCATTATAGGCATACTCAGCTTGTGGAAGAACCAAGTCCCATTGTTTTCCATGCTCCTTTGTGAGGCATCTAAGCAGATTTCCAAGTGACCTATTGACCAATTCATTCTGCCCATCTATTTGTGGATGATAGGTAGTACTAAAGGTCAAATTTGTTCCAAGCTTCCTCCAAAGGGTCCTCCAAAAGTGACCTACAAATTTTGAATCCCTATTTGACACAATAGTCAATGGTAGGCCATGAATTCTAACTATCTCTTTGAAAAATAACCCTGCAATATGAGAAGCATCACTTGTGCACTTGCATGGGATAAAATGAGCCATTTTACTAAATCTATCAACAATAGTTCAAACACACTATCATAACCCCTCCGAGTTTTTGGAAAAACTAACACAAAATCCATATTGAGTGACTCCCATGGTCTATTAGGTACTGGTAAGGGTTGGTAAAGACTTGCATTTGAACTAGAACCCTTGGCTCTTTGGAAAACTACACAACTTTCCATAAATTTTCTGACATCCACTTGCATCTTTGGCCAATAGTAAAATCTCCTTACCTATTCCAATGTTTATCCACCAAAAAATGACCTCCTAAGCTACCACAATGTTTCTCTTTTATCAAGTTAGTTCTCATAGAGCACTTTGGAATACATAACTAAGCACCCTTGAACAACAATCCATATTGCAACAAGAAATCAAAAAATTCTTCATGAAAAGCACCCTTAAACTGATCACAAACAACATATACCTCTTTAAAGTCCTCATCTCCTTCATACATACCTTTCAAGGCATCTATTCCCACACTTTGAAGTTGAATTTCTTGCACCAACATTGACCTTATGCTCAAAGCATTCGCCACTTTATTTGACTGTCCTTTTTTGTGCTTTATGCTAAAAGTATAGCTTTGTAGGTACTCCACCCACTTTATATGTCGATGGCTCAATTTGTCCTAGTTGTTCAAGAAAATCAAAGCATGATTATCAGTAAAAATAATAAATTCCTTGGGAAGGAGATAGTGTCTCCACTTTTTTAGTGCTTGAACCATTGCATACAATTCTAAATCATATCTAGAGTACTTTTTCTTGGCCTCATTAAGCTTTTCACTGAAAAATTCTACAAGTCTGCCCTTTTGACTCAATACTGTACCAATTGCAAACCCACTTGCATCACACTCTATTGTGAAGACTTTATTGAAATCAGGCAATGTGAGGATGGGTTGTTGTGCCACTCTATTTTTTTAGATATTGAATTTTTTTCTTTGCCTCATCAGTCCATTGAAACCTTTTCCTTTTGTCCCCTTTTATGGCATCAATAATTGGAGAGAAGATATGACTGAAATTCTCTATAAATTTCCTATAGAAACTAGCAAGACCATGAAAGCTTCTTACCTCCCCTACTGATTTTGGAGTTGGCCAACTGAGAATTGCTTCTACTTTGGTGGGATCCATCTTCAATGAACCTTTAGAAATGAAAAAACCAAGGTACACTAGTTCCTCTTTCATGAATTCACATTTTTTGAGATTTATCATCAACTTATCTTCATTTAACTTCTACAAAACCATGTCAAGATACTACAAGTGTTCTTCCTTGGTCTTACTAAACACAAGAATTCCATCCAAGTATACAACAAAAATTTCCCTATGAAAGGCTTCAAAACCTCATTCATTAACCTCATAAAAGTGCTTGGAGCATTTGACAATCCAAATGGCATTACCATCCATTCATACATCCCCTCATTGGTTTTAAATGCAGTTTTCCACTCATCCCCTTCTCTTATCCTAATCTAATGATAACCACTTTTAAGGTCAATTTTTGAAAAATAGCAAGCCCCCCCCTAAGAAATCCATTAAATCCTCCATTCTAGGTATTGGAAACCTATACCTTATAGTGATTTTGTTGATTTCCCTTGAATCAGTGCACATTCTCCAATTCCCACCTTTTTTAGGTGCCAACATTGTAGGGACAACACATGGACTTAAACTTTCCCTTATGAGACCCCTGTCCAACAACTCTTGTATTTGTGTCCTTATTTCCTCATTTTGTTGAGGAGACATCTTGTATGCAACCTTATTTGGAGATTTTGCACTTGGTATAAAGTCTATGTAGTGGCTCACATCTATGATGAGTGGCAAAGAATTAGGGAGTTCATCAACAACTATGTTTTGATACTTATTCAACAAATTTTGTACTTCCTTGGGCACATTTTCCATGGTTGATGTTGTCAAAACATATTTGGGTCTAATTATGATTGCATATCCCTGACCACCTTCCTCTTTCATGGTTTTCAAGAATTATTTCTCCCCAACTAACATGACACTTGACCCAACCTATGTATCTACATTGTCATCTTGCAAAGGAGTGAGGGTAAAGGACACACCATCTTTTTCAATCACATATGTTTTTTTTCTGCCCATCATGCTTTTCCTTTTTGTCATACTACTAGGGTCTTCCTAGCAGCAAGTGACAAACATCCATGGAGATGATGTTACATAGTATCTTGTCTTTATACCCCACAATGTTAAACTCTACCCATGTTTTCTCATTGATGAAGACTTGTTGACCCTTATTTAGCCAAGAAACCTTATAAGGTGTGGGATGTGGAATCCTTTTCATTTTTAGTTTTATAACCATCTCCAAAGAAACTAAAATATCAGTCGAACCAAAATCTACAACAACCTTACATACCTTGCCTTGTGATTTGCATGTAGTTCTGACTAAAGACTTTCTCTGAGGAGGCTCCTTCACCACAGGAACCTTGAGAAGTGTTCTTCTCATCATTATATTTTCTCCAACCTTTGGAGCAACATGCTAAGAAGGAGAGTTAACACTCTCACAATCTTCCTCTTGCACCAATTGTGTTCTCCTTTCACCACCATGTGAAGAAGAAGGTTATTTCTCTGGGCACTTCCATGCTTGATGGCCAAATTGGTTGCATTGATAGCATCTCCTTGAAAAGGTGTTTGAACCTCTACCTTGTCCTCCAAATCTGCCTCTACCATTAGGTCTTCTACCTCTGAATCCACCTCTTGAATCTGAGCCTTGTTCTTGATTTCCACTTGACTCACCTTGTGATTTTTGAGTTTGTCCTCTTCCACCAAAAGATCCTCTTCCCATGAAGTTCTTTCCTTTGCCTCTACTTTGTTCTTCCTGCCTTCTTTTCAATTTTTCTTCTACCCTAACAACCAACTGAAAGCACTCTTCCATCGTTCTAGGGGTGGCAAGACTCAATTCATCCTGAATGTTTAACCTTATTCCATTCATAGATATTGCTATCTTCTCAACTTCATCTTCAACATGACCTGCTTTAAGGCTCAATTTGTGAAATTCCTCTGTATAGGCAATAACATCCATCTCCTTTTTCCTTAATTTTTGCAACTTCCTAAATGTTTGAATGGCATGGTCACTGAGCAAGAATTGACTCTTCACCTTAGACACCATCCTATCCCATGAGTTTATTTTTTCTTTGCCCTTTTTCACTCCTTCCTATTGTACATAGTTCCACCAAGTTAGGGTAGGCCCTTTCAACTTAGTCTTTGCAAACTTTACCTTTTGTTCTTCTGCAACCTCCTTGTACTCAAAGTAATTGTCCAATGCATCTATCCAATCCAATATTTCTTCACTATCCATTTTCCCATTATACATGGGAAATTCCATTTTCACTTCAATAGTCTCTCTTCTAACAGCCTTCAACATTTTCACCATTCTTCTTTTATCAGGGTTCAACTCATCATCACCTTGGACTCCTCTTTGAGGGATTTCCTTCTCACCCTCTTCCTCTTCGTCTTGGTCACTTTCCTCTTTAGTGGCCTTTCCTCTCCTTTGATTTGTTTCCAATGCTACAAGTCTATCCAAAATTGCTTCTTGAGACTCAATTATCATTCTAATCTCTCTAGCAATGACTGCACTAACTTTAGAAGGCATCTTTTCCTTCAATTTGCAACCCCTTTGTTTTTTGAAAGATCAAAACCTATGCTTTGATACCAATTTGATGGAGAGCAGGGGTGGAGGTATCTTACCCAACACAATTCAATCAATTTAGAACAATATTTCAATCACAAAAACCCCAACTTGGTGTCTAACTCACCATTCACTCATATTACCTTGTAGCACATCAAACCATGAAAACACATCAAACCATGAAAACTCAGCATATCTTTTAGAGTAGGCCTCAAACCCATGAAAAAATTACCATTTAGAATACCCTTTATGGACTTCTTCCACATATCAGATTTGTGCCTAGGGTTGTTTCAAAACATCATCTTCAATTAAATAGGACTGCTACGCTGCCCTTAAGCCCAATTAGGCCTCTTTTACAAAGCAAGTATCTAGTAAACTTTCTCCCAACCACCAATATTCATTCCACAACACTAAACAGGTCACATGGGGTTTTCAACAACAAATTTTATCCACTGAAACATCTACCAATTCACCAAATGTCAAAACCCTACTTCTACCTATCAAAACTAGCCTAATACATTGATATATTAGGCTAGGGCTTGCACAAATGAGGCCCTAACTCCATCCCCTACAAATAAAATCCTATTTAACAGAAAAATAAACCTATCTAGTTTCATTCCATTGAGTTACACATAATTTCACTACTGGAATGGACTTTTATTCCATGTTTTGTTTACAAACCCTCAAAATTTAAGGTTTCTAACCCGTTTCCAGAAATTTGCTTGCCAAATGCTTCAAAATTTATGAAAACACTTCAAATAAAAACCAAAATATGCTCAACACATTCCTAAATATATTCCAAGAAGATTCACTTCATTACTAGGCCGTACAGATTTCTTGTAGCAGCAAATTTTGAAGAAAACACATAGAAAATTGAATTTTTTTATTGCTTGTGCACCACAAAATGACTTCAGAAGATTGCCTCAAAGTTTTTTGAGGCATATTTAAACACCAATAGACCAAAAACAATGGTTCCCAAATTTTTTTTCTAACTATATGACCATTCATCCCCCTTACATGACAAAATTTGCAAAGTTGCAAAGCAACTTTTGACAACATTTTACACATCTTTACAAAACTTGAAAACTCAACTACAATCGACCCCAAATGACATGAAAACATTGAAAATGGTTTAAATTATAACCTTATTACAATAAACATGACTCCAAACACCTAAAACCAAACATGTGACCATATTGACCAAAGTTCCATGGGTGCTTGCTGTTGTCTGATTTACGCACACCACCTTGTTGAGGACCCTCTTTGTTCGCTTTTGTTTTGGCCTTTGATTTTGATGATTTTTCATTGTATGTGGGTTTAAAATGTTTATCTTTCCTACCTAGGTGATTCCCTAAGTTGCATGTTGAAAATGCATATTGCAGGCGAAATCGGGTTTACTTGCTTTCGGGTTTCTACTTGTCTGGATTCCCAGTTTCATTCAAAGTCTGGCTTTTTTCTACTTTGTCATAGTAGTTCGGTCTTCTAGTCTTTGCAATTCTACTTGGGTGGATTTTCTATAATTTCGTCTCATGTCGGTCTCAGTTTGGGTTTTGGTCTATCATTTTGGATGTTGATAGCGGTCATTGTTTTCTCACATTGATCGATGGAATCTAATGGTGCGCATTCTGTATTGAATTTTTTAAGCTCGACCTCCTTAGGTGATTGTTTTCCTATTTGTGGTTGATTCAGGGTTTTTGACTTTGGGCCATCACCATTCACAAATCGAGTTACCCTCCAGAGTGAGTGCAGTTAGGATCCATCAATGAATGATTTTGCCTTTGAGCCTAGGTCCTCAAATTTGTGATCTTCGATCAATTTGAGTGAGATCGTTGGAGAACATCAAAATCCAAGTTTTCCTTCAGTTTTGGGATTTTCCTGTGCTTAATGATTTCCGGTTTTCCTTGTCTTATGTGAGCACCAAGAAAATCCGAGTTTTCCCTACTTAGTGGATTTTAGTCCTCAAATTTTCCCAGAAATTCCATTGTCTCTACATTTAAATTTATCGATTGTTGTTTGTTTTGCCAAATCTACGGTCCAATTTTCACGAAAAAATCCCTGGCTGGATTCACGGAGGTGAAAGTCCACACCAGATTGTATAAGAGATTTTGCATTAATATTAGTTTTTTTGAGTTTTGATCTTTTCTTGGATTTATTTGAATTTTGAATATATTATTGGTGACGTGCTAATGCTTATCTTCGTATTATAATGGATATTATTGATAGTGGTTTTTTGCTAAGTCATTACAGATTTATTTTGGGTGTCATGGGCTCTGATGGAGATTGCTTCGAGTTAAGAAGTTTAAAGCATTTATCATTTCACAGCTAACACAGAGGAGAATGGAATATATATTGATCGAGTTACATTGGGGAGATCCCGGGGCCGACTTGGAGTGGAATTCGTGTATTTAATGCATATCTTATTTTATTTGAATTTCTTCTTGGCGACCCTATTTTGTAGCCATTTATTAATATAAACATTAGTTAGATGAAACTGTTTAGCAAGTGGTATTGTAAAATCTAAATTAAATTTTGACATGCCTAAGTTTTCTATAAGTATGTAGCATTTGCCTCATTTGTAGAGGATTAGTAGTAGAAGATGTTAGAATGGTTCTAGGCGAATTAGGTTAGAAGTTAGTCAATTTTTGAGCAAGTGTTGTAACAGAACATTGGAATTGTTGTTGTAATTCGGTGATTCAATACAATTGAAGACATTGTGATTTTCTGGTGATCTCTTTTGTGTTGACTTATCTTGCATGGTTCTTGTGATTCTATCTTTTAAATTTCTCAAGGTTATCAGATGTATGTTAGATCTGATTCAATGGTGTTTATGATTTGATGCTTGAAGTGTTTGTAGTCCACACAGTCCATACTTTTGCAGCTAGGCGATTAGTTAACTTTGCAAAGTTACTTTGGACTTTATGTTCATTGTGCTTAGTTCAATTGAAGTTACTCATTTTCAATTTGGTAGGTTTGTGTCTTGGGAATGTTCATGATCTGAAAATCTTTAATGCCTTAGAAGATTGCACTATTTTTGTAGGATTGTGGATTTATCTTGGTCAAGCAGGAATTAGTTTATGAGGGATTGGTCCATTTCAAGTATTTCATCATTTACATTGTTAATCTTAGGAGTAGTTAAATTTAGGAATCTCTCTGAAACCCTAATATTTTGTTATTTCTTTATCATTTGGGTTAGATTTAGGATTGAAGTATCATCATATTGCCAAATCTGATAAATTCAAGATTCAGTCTTTGCTTGTAGTAAGGTCCCTTTGTGATTACCAACATTTTCACATATTATTTGAGTTGTTTATGCATTGTCAAGACCTGACATTAGAGACCTTGGGGTTATCTCTTGAGGCTTGTTGATAGAGATTTACCTTTCAAGAGAGATAGGATTTCATATTATGTCTGAGTTGTTGCTGTGTAGAAAACATCATCAACAGATTGGCGCTAGAAGGAGGGCCTGAATAAGCTAAGCTAGATCGATTTATGTCTGCTATCTCTCCTAGAAGATTCAGAAGAAGAACCAGATCTACTCTAGGAGAGGAGGAATTTCAAGAATTACCAACCCCTACTAGGTCAAGAAGGACCAGCAGAAGGGGAGAATCATCATCCATCCAATCACTTCCATCATCTCCATGATTCTCATCTTCATCGAGTTCATCTGAGTCTGAGTCTGAGGACATTCCCATCCAACAACCTCAGCCAATCATAAATCAGCCATTACCACCCCACCTCCATCAATGGATTTCTTGGTGAACAAGCCATCTCCCTTATCTTTCAATAATTACAATCCTATGCCCAAGAACACTAAGCACTTCTATTCAAAGTTCCATGTCAATGTTCCCAATAGAACTATTGAGGAACACATCAGGATCTTTCAGACTACCCTTAAGGATAGAGGAATTAATCATGAGGATGTTGCATGCAGACTTTTTTCATATTCCCTTGGGGATGAGGCATTTTGTTGGTATAACCATCTTCCTGTTGGATCCATTACTACTTGGCTTCAGTTGGAGACTACGTTTTTGCAAAGATTTAAGATCCCAATCAGTGCTCATGAGTTACTTCTACAGTTTACTGGAGTCAAGACGGAGGCAAATGAACCAATAGTGGCTTTCAATAATAGATTCCATAGGGCTTATGCTAGGTTGCAACCCCCTTATGCTATGGGTGATGCTTCTACCAGGGAGGTTTATTACGAAGCTTTGGATAGTTTAACATCTACTTTCATCAAATGGAAAGCAAACCCTCCTGATAGCTTATTTGAAGCTTATGATGTGGCTGGTAAAGTGAGTACGGATTTGAGACAACACTTGTTTGGACCCTTAGCTAACCAAACGCCCATGACGAATTCAATCCCTCAATCACCCTTGGTTTCACACCTAGGTCATCCTTATCAAACTCCACCCATGCCAAATTACCCTCCAAATATGAACCAACCTGCATTCTTTCACCAACAAACTAATATACCCAGTTATTTGTAGAGATCTGAGATATTTAATCAACCCTTAAACCATGAGTCACATACTTTTTATATGCAAAATTCAGTTGGTATTGTTCCTCCATCAAGCAATGCAGACAAGGAGAGGCTGGATGCACCTACAGAGCTAGTTGAGAAGCTGAACACCGAAGTCACCTACCTGAGGAACCAGAATAGTCAATCCCAGGCCACCCAAAGGGGGATTCAGTCCAATTATGATCAAAGCAATAGGAATATGATGCAAGCTCAGGGGCAGAGCTTTGATAGGGGAAAAAATCTTGATAGAGATCATGGAAGGAAGCCACCACTTCAGAATAATGGAGGACCTTAACCTCTCTGGATCAACCAAGCAATCAGGAGAAATTTAGTGAAGTTTATCTGGAAAAAATGACTTTGTCAGGATGTGGTGTAGGCTCCATAATACTAATCAGCATTCTGAGTCGGACTATCAAGAATTCCAGACTGTCGCATCCATTTTCCATCAAGAAGTCCAACATGTCATTAACAGTTCGAGTGGGCTAGAGATAGTACCATCTA
This sequence comes from Sequoia sempervirens, assembly GCA_007258455.2. Lineage (NCBI taxonomy): Eukaryota > Viridiplantae > Streptophyta > Pinopsida > Cupressales > Cupressaceae > Sequoia > Sequoia sempervirens. The sequence continues at coordinate 265,641 of VDFB02262125.1, read as the reverse complement.
ATCCTTATGACATATCGGTCATGGTGGTGAGTCATGTCCCATTTCCAAGAAGTGAAGAGAACCAACCAGAAGAAGAATAGGATAAAGGTGTTGAAACAAGGTATGTATACAGTGAAGGATTTGTAGCTCAATCCTTTGGAAATAATGAGGAGAATGACAATGGTCCACTAGATGAAGAGGAGTATACAACTGAAGAGGTTCAAGCATTCCATCATGTGCCTACTCAGTATTTCGTAAGTGGAGGACAATCTGATGCTGATAAAGGAAGAAGTGTTGAAAATAACAGGGGTAAATTAGTGGTTGGCTTTGAAGAAAATTGTTCTACCATGGTTGCAGAGCGAATAGGATAATGTGTGGTAGAAGAACTCAAGAAATTCAAAGTAAGTCTCTCTGCTTATGAGTTGTTAGGGGATCCTACCATTAGGGATGCAGTACTAAGGTCTCTTGAAAAAGATATGCTTTCTGAACAAAAGGGTGCTTTAGGCTAGGCTGATACAAATACTTTTAAGGAGGTATTTATGTCTTAAACAAGTTTGGGAAATTATGCACTAACAGTTGACCCTCAAGGATGGGAGGCTGAGGAAATCCTCATGTTACATGATATGCCTATTCATAAATCTGACAGTGTTGAAGCATTGGTAGAATTAACAGAGGAGGTACAAGAGCAAGTATGGTTGTCAGATCATGTGCATCAAACTACGAAGGATGAGCTTTCAATAAAAGAATTTCAACAAGCTACTAGTGAATGTCTAGTAGAAGAGTCAACTGGCATTGGATCTGAGAAAGTCATGGTAGTTAATGCTAAGGCAGTCTTGGAGGAGGTTGAGCTTTTGATTGAGGAGCCTCAATAGCTTGCTAATGAATGTCCCATGAAGCAAATTGTGGGATCTGATATTGTGGGTAAAGAGGCTAATGCTCCTAAGGGTTACAGTTGCAATCCAGAACTAGAACAAATACCAATAGGAGAGGAATTCAGGGAGTCCCTTCACTCATCACATTCTGTTGATGAATTTAGTAAAGAGGATTCACAGATTTTATGTATTAATGACAAAGTGGCTAATATGGTTCATGTTGATGTGCAGGAAAGCCTGAATGATGTTGAAAACATAAATGTTACAGTAAATGTTAGTGAGCATGACCACACTATTGTAGGTGAAAGCATACCGAAAGATCAATTGGTGATGCTTCCAGGGATATTGCATCATCAGTGGAGACCTCCTGATGACATAGATATCAGCTATTCACAATTGAGGAATGATGATTACCACATTCGGTCAACAATAGTACAAAGTCAGGTTATTTCTCTCCTTACTATGAATTCTGAATCTTATCAATTTGATTATGGGAATTTGGGGTAGAAAACTTGCATATGGATTAATCATGGTCCTAATGAGTCACCTCAATTATTGATTATTCCTGATTATGAGGTTGAATTTGAATGCTGCATTTTTGAGGTTTACTCTGCTGAGTATAAAGATAAATTTGCATTTTTAAGGATTGTTACCATTACCTTGTTACTTGTCCATGCATTGATGAATCGTATAGGGGTGGATCTCAATTCACCCTGTCTGATGATGAGTGGTTATGAGTCTCTTTGTACATAGTTAGGATAGATTGCTTTGGTTAATTTAGGTTTGTTTTTGGGTGTCAGTTTGGTTGTTGCTTTGCTTCTCTACCTAGGGTTCTCTGCTTTTTGGTTGGGGAAGTGTCTTTCCTGCACAATAATTATATTCTTATCTAGGACTATTCTAAGTATTTCCTCGATGAACTTTAATCATGTATCTTTAATGGATGGTCAAGGTCTTTTTTTATCATCAAGCAGTCTAAATGTTTGATTTGAAGAGGATGGGTCACTGGTCTGATTTGAATTTGAAGTATTTTGAAATCTTATATCTTTTATACATCTTAAGAATCCTGAAGTTGCAGTAGGATCCTTGTGAGGTCTTGTCAGGTGAAAAATATTATTTCTGCTTCAGTGCCACTATGGTTCTCAGCCTTGAGTGTGAACTTCATTATTCACAGGTTGAAATAAAAAGTGAAAAGAAAAGAAATATCAAAAGAAGAAAAGAGAAAATATTGAAAATAAAATGAATTCAACTTATCAGGGGTATTCAAATATCTCTACCGGGACTATGGGCACCTGGCTGGAAGTAGAGCTATGTTCGAGAGAGTCACAACAATAACCTCTTCAGGGCCATAGACACTTGACTGGAAGCGAGGCTCTATCCAGGTTTCTTTTAAAGTTAGAATCTTTACGTAGCCTGATTGAACTTGGTTTTTGTAGTAGCCCAAGGAAGGAAATGAACTCATGTGCACACACTTGGATTTGCAGTCTATGGTAGGTTCAGTCTGTCTTTGGTTCTGATTCTTTAATCTTGCATTTTGATTTGTTTGTCTGATAGTGAGATCGAAACCAGAGATTTTGGGTTCTTGATTCTTGTTTGTCATCAAATGCTCTAGAGCATTTCCCAGTAGAGTCACCATTTGTTGTGTAGTTTTTGCACACATGCCTCGCTGAAAGCAGGGACCCTCTTTTGTTTTCGCTTTTGTGTTTTTGGCCCTTTGATTTTGAGGATTTGCATTGCCTTGGCATGAGTTTAAAACATTTATCTTGCTTGCCTAGGTGATTCCCCTAATTTGCATATTGAAAATCTTAAGTTCTAGGTGAAATCCAAGTTTTTCACTACTTTCGAGATTTTTCGCCCTGTCTGGATTTTTCCGAATTTCATTCAAAGTTCGGCTCTGTCTTATTTACATTGTGGTTCAAAGATTTATGGTCTTCACGGAATTCCACCTGGACCAGATTTTTCCAGAATTTTGTCTCCTTGTGAATTCCCAGATTTTGAGTTTTGGTATGTCGTTTTTATGGATGTTGATGCCCCAGTCATTGTTTTCTCCTGTTGATAGATGAATCTAATGCTGCCTTGCATTCTTATTATTGAGTTTTCGAGCTCGACCTCGTGGGTATGATTTTTTTTTCTTTGGTTGATTCTAGGGTTTCGACTTTGGAGCCATCACCATTACCGATCGAGTTACGCTTGAGTGAATTCTGAGTTTGGATCCATCAATGAATGATTTGGCGTTTGGGCCCAGGTCCTCAAATTTGTGATCTTTGATCAATTTGAGCGAGATTGTTGGAGAACATCAAAATACGGGTTTTCCTTCAGTTTTGGGATTTTCCTGTGCTGGCGGATTTCCCCGGTTTTCCTTGTCCTCTATGTTTTCCCGAAAATCCAAAGCTTTTCCTACTTTGCAGGATTTCGATTCCTCTAGATTTTCCCAAAATTCCCATTGTCTCTGCATTTTCTAGAATTTATTAACTGTTGTTTGTTTTCGCCAGAATCTGCTTGGTCCGAATTTTCCCGAAAATCCCCTCTGGCCTGGATTCCGGGGAGGGGTGAAAGTCCTGAACTGTGTATAAATTTTGCATTAATGATTTTTTGCGGGATTTTGATCTTTGCTTGGATTTATTTGAATTTTGAATATATTATTGGTGACGTGCTAATGTTGATCTTCATGTTATAATGGATATTATTGATGGTGGTTTTTGCTAAGTGCAGGCTGGATTTAACTGGGTCATCATGGAAGCTCTGGTGGAGATTACTTCGATTGAGGGAGGATTTAAAGCATTTATCATTCCAGCTATGGCCGACCTGGAGGGGCTAGATATATTGATCGAGTTGCATTGGAGATCCCAGGCCGACTTGGATGGAGTTCGTGCATTTAATGCATATCTTATTTTATTTTGAATTTCTTCTTGGCTGACCTATTTTGTGGCCATATATTATTATAAACATCAGTTGGGCCGACCTGTTTTGTGGAAAATTGTTATTGTAAAATCTAAATTGGGCCGACATGCCCTGGGGTTTTCTATAAGTATGGAATTTCACCTCATTTGTAGAGGGGGATTAGTAGTAGAAGACATTAGAGATAGTTCTAAGAGCGACTTAGGTTAGAAGTTAGTCAATTTCTAAGCAGGTGCTGTAACAGAACATTGGAATTGTTGCTGAAATTTGGTGATTCAATACAATTGAAGACATTGTGATTTTCTGGTGATCTCTTTTGTGTTGAATTATCTTGCATGGTTCTTATGATTATATATTTTAAATTTCTCAAGGTTATTAGATGCATGTTAGATCTGATTTAATGGTGTTTATGGTTTAATGCTTGAAGTGTTTGCAACAATCCCTGGTCCATACTTTTTGTAGCTAGTTGGTTGTTAGTTGCTTTGCAAAGTTAGCCTAGACTTTATGTTCATTGTGCTTAGTTCAATTGTGGAGATTTATTCATTTCAATTGCAATTGGGTTGTCTTGGATGAATGTTCATGATCTGAAAATCTTTAATGCCTTAGAAGATTGTACTATTTTTGTAAGATTGTAGATTTATCTTGGTCAAACAGGAATTAGTTTATGAGGGATTGGTCCATTTCAAGTATCATTTACATTGTTAATCTTAGGAGTAGTTGAATTTATGAATCTCTCTAAAACCCTAATATTTTGTTATTTCTTTATCATTTGGGTTAGATTTAGGATTGAAGTATCATCATATTGCCAGATCTGATAAATTCAAAGATTTTAATCTTTGCTTGTATTAAAGGTCCGCTTTGTGATTTTAACATTTTCATATTATTTGAGTTGTTTATGCATTTTCGGGCGACATTAGAGACATTGAGGAGGTTATCTCTTGAGAAACTGTTGATGATTTACCTTTCAAGAGATAAGTTTCATAATATATGCGAGGTTGTTGCATCGGAAAACATCATCAACACCCCTACACCAGAAAGAGGGAGAGATGAGGGGGGAAGAGTGAGGGAGAGAGGGGGTAAGGAGATAGAGGAAAAATAGAGTGAGACATAAATAACAAAGAGAGAGGACCTACGAAAAAGAGGAATATAAAAATAAGGAAGAGATAGATAGAGAGAGACACACACATTGAGAGAGAAAGAGATACAAACAAGGATATATAGAGAGATGCAGAGAGATAGAGAGACCAAGAGGTAGAGGGAGAGAGAGATAAAAGGAAATAGATATTGAGATAAGAGAGATTAATAAATAAAATTATATCTATAACATCTAACAAAAATTCCCTTCCACTATGTTGTGATAGATGCCATACCCTATTATAGAGCTCCTATTTTGGCACAATTAAGGAGAAGGTAGGCAAAGGTTTTTTAGATTGAATTTTTACATGTCAATTGCATTTTCTTGAAAGTTTCCAAGAACTTTTGAACAAATCCATTTTGGGCATATTCTACGATCGTAGAAAGCCATGAAAACACATCTTTAGGGAATTCTACGAAACAATTTTCTCCCACAAAATTTGATCAGTTTGAGTTTAGGCTCCAAGTGCCACCCATTAGATCCAAGTTGACAATATGAATTGTCTGATTGGTCTCCAAGTCACTACAATAAATCCCTGTGATTAGCTCCCATTTTTGCTACATTTTCTTTTTCCACCCACTATTTTAATGTATTTTTCTCCAATTTTTTGAAAAATTTGGCGCTATTTATCGGGATGGCACTATTTTTGGTATTTTTTGCACTGATCAAAACTAGTAGGCACTAAATTAGGAAAAAATTAGCGCCTAAATTAGTGCCCAAATTAGCACCCAGATTAGTTCCTAAATTTGCACCTAATTTAATGCCTAATTTAGCACCTACTTTAGAGCCTGCTTTAGCGCCTAATTGTTCTAATCTAGCAAGGATTAAGGGTTAAGGGATTAGGGGTGGTGGAACCCTCAAAATTTCGCTTGTTCCATTGGTTCCATGGTCATACATGTAATTGCTCATAACTTGTTGCCACAAGGGTTTATGTTTTATGTCTATTATCCACACTTGCAACCTTTGATTATCTATGGTGCTAAGTCGCTTGCAATCTCTTGTTGGCCTGTTATTTCTGGTCGTTGGTTGTGTTAGTAACATCTTATGAAATTTATTCTCGTTGTCAACCAACTCCAATGCCTAGGTTACCTATCTCGCATATCTTTGGTCGGTCCATGATTTATTTGCTAGGTTAAGGAACCAACAAGGGGTTAGGGTTTAAGGGATTAAGGGTCAAAAGATAAGGGATTTGAGGCTTAGGATTTAGGTAGTTTAATGGTTAATGGCTTAGGGATTATGGTTGATATTATGTAATCTCTATATAAACTTTGATAAAAAGTTATAAAGGTATGAGTGGAAGGGTGTACCAAAACTTTGTTGGTGTAACTTTTGAGCTTACGAATGAAATAAAACATCTTGTTATCAGAGATTCTCCATGACTGTGTTATCATTATGTATTTTTTTTATGTTTTCCATACTTATTTCTTCTTATATTTGAATGAATATCAGTTATTGAGCCTCAATATTGTGCTTATGTGAATGAATATGCTGATACAATAAAGCATTTACTGTGGATGTTTTCAATTACATGTTCAAAATTATGTTCAACATAAAAATGGAAACTATTTAAAACTAATAAAGTTAACAAAGTTGCTTATTTAAATAATTGTGAGTTACGTGCATTAATATTTTATTAACTTTTGTGTCTTCATGAACATATGTTGATACAAAATGAATGGAAGAAGTATCCAAGTAATCCTAATTTTTTCTTCCAACAATTCATACCAAAGATTGAACAATTTAAGGATATTGCAATAGGTAATTTGTATCAATAAAAATAATATTACTGAAGCATTTCAAAGTTTAGGCCATAAGAATCATCCTTTTTTAAACATGGATTGTTTTAGGGCTAAAAAGTCCTGCCTTAGTATCCACCAATCTTCATTTTCATCCACATTCCACCCACATCAAAAGATCTATTGCCTCTAATTTTATGATTGACCTGAAATGCAAAAAATTGTTTGACAAGATCCATTTCATAACTTATATTACCACATCCATCAATCAATGAGTCCAAAATTCCATGGCCGCCATACCCCTTTCTAAAAGTATTTATTCAACACTATCAACATGACAATACCACATTGAGGGGACTCTCATCATAGTCCCGACGATGAACCAATGAAGGAAAATCATACAATATACATTATCGGTGTGAAAAATATCTGTTGAGTGGACTCCTAATATGGTCCTCTCAATAGACTGCCGAGCTAACTAAGATGGATTCATCGGAGTGATTAACACAAATCGGCAGAACATACATTATTGTTCCCTTGATAGCCTGAGCAAAATACATCGATAACACCACATCATATCAGGGAGAGGTGACACTATATCCCACCGATGGACCAATGCATTACACAATAATGATGTTTAATAACAAACATGCAGTGTGAAGTGTATTGAAGGAATAGGGGGCTGTTGGGCTAACAAAAACTTGGTTCCCTTGATACAATGATAAAACAATCACAATAGCACAACAGGAAATTAGCGCTGACTTTTGCTCCAGATTTTAGTGTATTTTGAGTCATGAATTGAACTATTTGGTTGGCGCTCAACTCAAAGCAAATAGGCATGGTAAGCTCAATATCATATTTTGCATTGAATTTTCCACTGACTTTAGCGTCAGACTTAGCACCAACTTTAGCACCGAAAAATCATAGCACCTCCGTTAGCACCAAAAATAGCACTGGGAAGTAACGTTGGAAATTGCACCGAAATTGGCGCCCAATTTGGCTTCCGATTTTGCTTCCATGTCTACTCACATTTTTGCTTCTAGTTTTGCTTCTAGTTTTGCTTCCAATTTTGCATCCAGATTTTCCTCCAAGTTTGCTTCCAATTTTGCTTCCAAGTTTGCTTCCAATTTTGCTTCCAGGTTTGCTTCGGGTTTTGCTTCTAGTTTTCCTTTTGGTTTTCCTTCCAGTTTTGCTTCCAATTTTGCTTCCAGTTTTGTTTCTCGTTTTGCTTCCAAGTTTGCTTCCGATTTTGCTTCCAGTTTTGCTTCCGGTTTTGCTTCTAGTTTTGCTTTTGGTTTTGCTTCCAAGTTTTCTTCCAGTCTTGCTTCTATTTTTGCTTCTAACTTTTGCTTCCAGGTTTGCTTCCGATTTTGCTTCCAGTTTTGCTTCCTGGTTTGCTTCTGATTTTGCTTCCAATTTTGCTTCCAGTTTTGCTTCCAAGTTTGCTTCCTGTTTTGCTTCCATTTGTGCTTATAGTTTTGCTTCTAGTTTTGCTTCCAAGATTTCTTCTAGTTTGCTTCTAGTTTGGCTTCCATTTTTGCTTCCTTTCTTGCTTCTAAAAATGCTTCTTATTTTGCTTCCATTTATTAATTTAATATGTTTTATTTCAATTTAATTAGTTAAATATATCGTGCCTCTTAAATAACTCATATGATTATAGAGTAAGTAATTTAATTATTTAACTCATATGATTAAATAACAATATAATTATTGTAACATGATCATCATCTATAATTAAAACAAGTTAGTCAAATATCTATAATTTAATTGAATTTGACAACATTAATCCTGAGCAGTAAATTAAAATCATTATACTTAATAAATATCCATCCAAAAATCATCGAACACTTTTAATATATAGAGCTGACAGATTCTTCTTGATAAGATCATCATCATATATAACTAAAACAAGTGAGAGTCAAATATGCTAGTACATTAAAAATATGTCAAAATGATACATGTCCAATAGTTGACATAAGTGAAAATGATACATGTACAAATGATATAAATAAAATTGATAAATTATATAACTCAAATTGATACAATTCAAGATGGTACATGTCCAAATGATAT